>CM067299.1:99116238-99216238 GCA_034231615.1 Meghimatium bilineatum
GAGTTCCTTGACCATTGTATCTCGCACCTTAACTTTGACTTAAAGATTACCTTCTGTACTGTATCTTATTTGTATTCCTGTTAGGTCACTTGATCTAGATGCGTCTGTCAGCATGGCAGAAAACATCAGGCTGAGCAGTGTTAGAGCTAGAACGCATCCTTGTTTGACCCATTCCATACGGGAAAGGCTGGTGATGACACTCCATCACTGATAAAAATGCAGCTACTACTACTGCTACTAATACCACCACTACCACTACCACTACCACTATCACTACTACTACTACTACTAATACTACAACAACAACAACAACTACTACTACTACTACAACTACTACTACTACTACTACTACTACTACTGATACTACTACTACTACTACTGATACTACTACTACTACTACTACTACTAAAATTAGTAGTAGTAATTGAAATATATCCCTTAAAGAAGACTAACTATTTTTAGGCTCACTAAAACATGCAATCGAAAGCCGAATTCGAATGTGTCGGGTCATTGTCGAAATAAAAATGCGACACGGTGCATTTCCGTCCTCTAGACTACATCGTGCTTAAAATTTAGTAGGACCATTGTCCTTTTGTAAGAGAGATCCGATGGGAGTTTGAGAACGAATGCAAAAGAATAAAGACCCATCCAAACTCATCCTCAGTACAATAAGGTCGATCGACATTCAAAACACTAGCAAGTTGGACAGAGTTGTTTTGTTAGACGTCCCCACTAGTCACCCTACCACCGATCTAAGCAGAAAACAATTTCTTAGTCCAGAAAGTGATATTATCATTAAGATAGTGCAAAATCATCACAAATTTCATAATAGAAACCATGCACTGACTGGAAACAATATGAGTCAGATGGCTGTAATTCAATAATTCAATCCATTTTCTACTCAGTTTACATGTACGCCATATTAATTTGCATAATTCACCCACTATCCAAATTGTTGCATGCGTAAGCCATAAACGACATCTGCGATGGAGAATGAGAACCAATAGGTCTTCAAGAGTGCCAAGAGGTCGTTTAAACAATAGACTATCAATAACTTTATTATCATTTCTGTGACATTCTGCACAGAGCGTTGACTTTATAGATATTCTGATTTTATGTAGATTCTAGACGAATTATTCTAAAGCAGGAAAGCAGTGTTACCACTACGTTTTAGAAATAATCCCACATCACCCTGTAAAAAATACCTAATATAAACCAAGACTTTATAATTAAATAAACATAATGGCTGTTCCATTGCAAGTATACCTCGAAGAAAAGGTGATTCGCCAATTTTTATGCTCACTTTCGAGACTTTGAGCGATAACTTTTGAAAGTCGTTATTGGTGGGGATTTGAGTTATTGTCAATTTACCCAATTGTGGGCTAAATTCATAGTATTTTCTAAAAACACGCCTCCAGCTTAATTTGGCAAAAATAACCCCAGATGAGGAAAAAAATCAGAGATCTAGTGAAAAAATCCCAGTGGGAGCACTGCTGCAGACAAAGGAATGTTTAAGTCAGTTGTAGGCAACACAAACTGTGTCCCAAAGTCGGATTGAATCTTTTGATGAGAGCGATGGCAAAAGACCTTTTATTTTAATTGTTTTTTTTTTTTGGGTGTGTTTGAAGATTTTTTTTAGAGGTTTGAAGTTCTGATGGCCGACCAAGAAAACTATGTCTCTGCATAGTAATGTTTGCCCTGGTTGAAATCTCTAGTTTTGGATATCAAACAAAATTTACCAGGGAAGAAAACTGTTTTCAGTTAGTAACATTTCCTCTGTATCACTGTTCATAATTACGTTTTACAATTTGTCTCACATAGATTACGATATATTTTCTGAGTTCAGGGTATCTGTGCATGTAGTATATGTAAATTAACCTAGTGGGCCAGAAAAATACTGGCGTGGTGGACCTGATTTGTCCCGTGAATAGTATTTTGTTCACATCTGGTTTAAATAATCGTATATTTCTCTTGTTCATCGTGGTCTTGGAAGGCCTTTCCCCTATTACACACACGTACATGCTTCCCATTATTAGTACTTACGTGCTGTCTCTCTCTATGGCTAAAAAACTTCAGCTCTCGTGTTATAATGTTGTTCAGGAACTAAGCTCTAGGATGTTGATTGTTTTTAACACTTTTTGATACGTCTTTTTTGTGTCCTTTATATTCTAAATTCCTTCTACGGAATCTCATTTCTAAGGAAACAATACTCTTGCCACTGACCTAATAAGTACTTATGTCTTACAACCATACAGTTGTGCCCTGACAAAGATTTAATATTTTTGCTAGTTTTGATGTCGTTACTGTTATATTATTCAAAAATTTCTTCTGCTTATGTTTGCTTCTAACTATTGTTATTTATGAGATCTTCCAATTCTTGGTTAATATTTATGACTTTTGATCGGGTTTGACTTTATCTGTTTTCATGCTTTGTTTGTTTTTTCACTGGCAATCTTCACTTACTGTCCCAATGCAATGGTAACGTCGGCATACTGGACATATGGTAGTCTGAACATAGGCGTATATTTGAGACCACCCCTATGCATGGTTGTTTCTTCCTAAGATTTGTATATATATATATATATATATATATATATATATATATATATATATATATATATATATATATATATATATATATATATATATTTATATATAAATACGCACAAAAATGCACCTCATTCTGTTTTAGTTTTCCAAATCTGTAATAGGGAAGGGGGGATCTCCTTTACAGAGTGCTCTAGCCGTTTGACTTTAGATCAAAATGTTGTGGGTTCAGATCCTGATCGCTATGTCTTGTTTATAAAGTGGATTTGTTCGGAGATCGTTGCGGCTTATGACTACGGAGTTAAGCGCTATGGGTTTTACTCTCGGTATGTATGTATATATACGTTATCTAAATGTAATGAATATGCAATCTTAATTAAATACAGTGTTTGATCGCATGGGGTGTACGCTATGGGTTATATTAATATTTGTAGTGACAGTTAGATAATGGCTCACCCGTGCACTGTCGTTGTTCAATATTGGAGCAAAGAATAACACTGTTTACCTTCCATGAATGTTGTAAAAGATAACTAAGGAGGTTTGTGAGGTTGAGATGACTGTCCCATCACATGCAAAGGTGAATGTGACACAGAACCCATGCTGGAGTCGGATCTGTCAGGCCAAAAAATGCGCATAATTCGAAGCGAAGCTGAAAACTATAACACAGCGTAATCCATTTCTCCTTGCTAATCTGCATTAGTTTGAGAACGAATATACAAGAGAAGATAATATATTTTGTATTCCTTTTTGTAAATATTATAGATTTAGGTTATAATTTCTTGACTATCCTGCTAAATTTGGAAGAGGAGGAGGAGGAGGAGGGGGCAATACACATTTTTTGGGTAGGTGTGATTACAGATTATTTTTTAGAAACACTGGTCTAGAGCAGGGTACCTTGTCGTACAAAGAGCACGGCCCACACTCAACTGTTAGTGCTCGAGAGCACTTGTGAACTAACATGGCGTCAAACATGTCCTTTTCAGGAGATGATCAGATTGAAAATGCATGTTCTAGAGAGCTTTGCGAAAAAAAGTTGACTACATGGAAGAACAACATTAAATACAAATATAATATCGCTAGCGACATGTAATGACACGTCTAATTTTGATATCTGCTCTCTACAAATTTATTGTTGACAAGATGTCAAATAATTTATTATACGATATTGCCAGACATGTCTCATTTTAGACTTTATTTTCTGTTTTAATTTTCCAGAATTACAAATGGTGTTAATGGAGATGTCAGCTTTAGGTACAGGTCGCGACTTTACTGTACGAGCCAGGACTGTTGGCACTGTCCACATACACTGAGTTAATATGTGAATAGTGTTTAGTGCGGGTATGATTACATAGGGCAATCACATAAGAAAAGCTAGATCACATCAGTGCTAACTGTACTGCACTTGTGATAATGTGATAACAATACTTGTTACTTTTCTTAAATTTTACGTAAATCTATTCTTTCTTAAACGTTTGCTTCTGATTTTATTCGCAGTTTGATGTTGTTTCTTCTGATTTTACTCGCAGTATGTTTTCTTTTCTTTTGATTTTACATGCAGTATGACGCTTTTTCTTCTTCTGCTGCTTCATTTCAATTGATGTTCTAGCTGTTGCATCTCATTCACATTCTTATATACTGGTGCATGTTTTTTCCCTTTGTCTATTCTTGGTTTATTCCAATGTGTCTTCTTTGCCTCTTCTAGTTATGTGCTCTGCATTCCTTAGTTTCTTCTGCAGTGTCTTACGTGTTCATGCTTGATGTTGTCTTTCATCCGTATATCGTCATACTTGGTAAAAAAACACCTGTCAAATACTGAATTTTTCCCGTTAAGGAGTTGCAGGGAGGAATTTTGTAGCGGTGTGATAAAGGAAGCACACCTAGCTGTCGCCACGTCATGTACAGGGTGAGTTTTTTAATTGGTGTTTTCTTCAATTCTTATATTTTCCTACTTGGTGTTGTCTTCATCCTTATATCTTCATACTTTTGGTGTTCTTTCATCCTTATATCTTCATACTTGAGGTTTTCTTCCATCCATATATCTTCATACTTGGTATGTTCTTCCATCCTTATATCTTCAACGTCTTCTTGAAATTGTTTTATCTTTTTATATTTCCCATTCTATTTTAATGCTGGAACATAAATATCTCATAAGTATGTTGACATTAACGTCAAGCCAGAAAAAAGCAGTAACTAGGCACTGTGTAATATGAATCAGTAAACATGCCATTTTGTTACATTACTACCAATACAAACGCCAATATTTCTTATACTGTTAATGGTAAACTTACGGGATTTTGATTTTGTGTTAGCAAATGCAGCAATCTTTAGTCACAACTCAACAAGTTTTAGTAGATCTGAACATGGGCGCAATTAGTGGCCCCAAAAATGCTCTGACGGTATTCTATCACTTCCACGTGTTTTGAAATAGTTAGTGGTTGATAGATGCACAAACGTCAATTATTCGTTGGTAAAGATTTCTGCAGCAGAGTCTTATAGACAAAGGCTTCTGAGTATCACCATAGAGAGAAATCTAAAGGGGTTAAATCTGATGACATCAGTGTCTATTCAATGGGACATAATCTTCATCTAAAAAATCGATGAAGGTAGTTCCTGACGTCAATGGCATAGTGTGAAGGCGCACTGTCTTGCTGGAATATTAATTCTTCTATTTGCTAGGAACTTCAACATTTTTCAGCATGTTTAGGCATGTTGCTTCTCTGACTGTGGCTTCGGCAAAAAAGAATGGCGCAATCACATAATTCATGGTTAAGGCACACCACACGGTAAATTTATCGGTCTCTCTCATGCCCCATTACGAAATGTGGGCTTTCATCTCCTCATATCTTACAATTATACTGGTGAACTTTTGAGCAAGTATGAAAGGTCGCTTCATTGGAGAATGCCACACTATCCGCTACTTTCACTATGCACACCATCTTATTTCGGGCTTAGCATCACGCTTGCACTACCCACACATTATTGGACAATTTTTAATATTTTCTTTACTGCTACTAAAAATGTAATGGTTTCTGCAGAAGGAAAAAATAAAAAAAACGATCTAGCTTACACGGCTTAGAAATATTTACATGTGTTTTTGCTAGTGCATGATAAACTGTATGTATGAGAAACTAACAACACAATCTTAAATTTATTGATCTTTCTAAGACTATCCTCAACTACAACACAGAAAGCGAGATAACTCAGTAAAAGAAAATACATACAAAATGCTGATTATTTCTTTATGTTAATGAACTTTACTAGTTTGTTTTTGCCTTGTCTAATGTATTATTATTTTATTGCTAGAATCTACCATCTGGTGTTGTCAGAAATCCAAGGAATTAAAAAAAAATGTAATACCCTACGTGTCGTAGCAACGTAGAAATTAGTCATTTGGCCATTTAATTTATTTGTAGGCCTACTCCTTCTAGTGAGGTACCCTTCTTTCAAACGCGAACGTGAATCAAATTTAGTTATATCAGTGCTTTTTAGCCATCCAAAACTAATGATTTGTAATTTAGCGAACAACAACTTCCGAGGTTACGTAATAACTATATCATCTTTGTTTTTGATGATAAATTATGTTTGTACTCGTCTTATCGTTTATTTGAAATTTGTCGATTACTTTTGTCAACGTAACAGAGAAGTGACATAATTCACATATCTAGGTAGCAATATAACAAAAGACGGCAAGAGCAGTTAAGAAAAACACAATAGATGCAGTAAATCATACTAAACCCTAGGGAAAATGACACCAATCTATAGAAACAAAAATGTTGATCTAAACACCAAAATAACACTATTCAAAACGATTAATATGCTAACGCTTTGCTACCAATGCCAAACACGGACAACAACAGAACAGGACAAACGTAACATTGTGACAGCTGAAATGGCATGCTTACGCAGAATCCTAGGAATATCGCTAAGAGACAGAGTGAGAAATGAGGACATTAGACAAAGAACCGACACGCCCCAATCTTGGAGTATATTAAGAACCAGCAGATTACCACCAGACAGCATACCACAGCAAGCTATGCTACACAGATACAGTGAAGGCAAGCCTAGAGGCCGATCTCGAAAAAGATGAACCACCGAAATAAAATAGGCGATAAATTCCACAATATACTCAGCACATACGAGGGCTATCTCCAGAGAACATTTCTTCCCCTGACGCTGAAAGGTAAGAAATGGTTCGGCGAATAAATAGACATAAAAGAAAACTGTGCAATATTATGATTTGACATGCGGACATTAAATATACAATATAACGAATTTTTGTGAATCACTGGAAACATACAGGGAAACAGATACATCGATATTTCTACCACGCTGCCATTATCAAATACCAATCACAGAGGGCGATCATAAGGCCTGTGAGGGAAAGTTGAAGATCATAATAAATAGGGCATAGGGCAGAAACCATAGCTTTCCATTTCTGTCTTTGTGTTGCCAGGTCTTTCAATTCTTGCGTGTTGTTTAGGTTCATTGACATGCCTTCTCTATTAATGGTTCCTCGTAGAGTTTCTCTAGGTCTTCCTCTTCTTCTTACTCCGGATGGCACCCAATATAGTGACTGCTGGGGAATTCTTAGGCTTTTCATTCTGAGAACATGGCCAATGTAAGTCCAACGCCTTTGTCTAATAAAGGAAGATATATAGGTTTGTTTGCTTTCCTCTCTTATAGTAGTGTTAGATTTAAAGTCACTCAACTTAACGCTCAGAATGGTACGTAGGCATTTGTTTTCAAAAGAGTCTAGTCTCTTATCTGTGGCTTTTGTGGCTTTCCAACTTTCGCATCCATATGATGGAATAGGGATGATGTTGGAGTTAAACAACTTGAATTTTGTGGTGTTTCTTAGTGTGTTTGATGTCCAGATGTTACGTAGTTTATTGAAAGCACCCGCTGCAAGGGCAATACGGTGTAAAATTTCCTTTGATGAGACTCCATCCAGTGCTAGATTAGTGCCTAAATATGTAAAATTGTTGACTTTTAACAATGGAACATTTTGAATTTTTATGTTGTCGTTGGATCTCGTAAAATCTAGTATATGAGATTTTGATGTGTTGATTTTCAGGCCTATCTGATTTGAGTAGTGTTGGAGATTGTCAATCTTAGATTGAGTATCTGTGTGGTTTGCGCTCAAAAAGGCCAGGTCATCTGCGTAGTCAAGATCTTGGAGAACGGTATGGTTAATCCATTTTATTCTTGTCAGCTCATTTTCAGTGCTTTTTCTCATGACTCAATCAATAGCGACGCAGAAAAGTAATGGGGACATGATGCATCCCTGTTTAACGCCCATAACAACTTGGAACCATTCTGACTTCTCAGTGTTTGTTTGAACACAACAATGTGAGTTGGTGTAAAATGCCTTTATAACATAGATTATTTTAGTAGGAAAACCGTATTGTTGCAGAATATTCCATAACGCAGGCCGATGAAGACTATCAAATGCTTTTTCAAAGTCAACAAATTTGGAGTATATTTGCAATAAAACTGTAGTAGCAATGGCCTAAATACCCCCCCCCCTCTCGCGCTCTCTCTCTCGCTTTATTTAACGTGTCCTTTACAGAACGTTGCTCTTACTGCCACTGTGTAAGCCTCTCGGTTCTGTGCAAGCTGTCCAGCATCTTCCAGTGTCATGTTCAGAAGGTCTTCGATGTCATGTGTCCATCGTAGTCTTGGTATGCCTCTTGTTCTCGTTTCTTGAATTTTGTCTTCCAATTAATCTTTCTAAACCATTGTGTCTCTTTATGTCAGAAATATGTTAGTTTGCGTGTTTTGAGTTTTTAGGAGCTATTCCGCTTCTATGTTCAGATCTTTATAGACGTCTGCATTGGTTCATCTTTCTGTCCATGATATTTGTAGAACCTTTCTATAAAATTTCATTTTGAATGCCGATATTTTTTTTTCATTGCAGATATCATTGCCCATCCCTCACAACCAAATGTTGCCACTGGAAAGATATAGCTTCTTAATAGTTGTAACTTTGTTTTTCTGTTTGTCTCTTGCTATAGATTTTTATTCTGAGATTTTATTGTAGGGTAATTGCTAATCTCTTTTTAATCTCTGTGGAGTAATTTCTTGTTGTGTTGATGGTTAATCCGAGATATTAAAAGTTGCTTACATTTTCTTCTTGTACTTTATCTATGACTATTGTAGGTTTTAGTTCAACTCTGCTTATATGCATTATTTGTGTCTTTTTTTGCATTGAGCAAAAGATGTTGTTCCTCGCTACGATGTTTGACTGACATAATATGACGTGTTCTAAACCTGTGAGTCTCCATTATATTAGTGTGATGTCATCTAAATAATTAATTTCTGGAATTTCATGTCCTCTGATATCACGGGGTTAAAAATGTTTGTAACGTGGGTTTTTCGCAAATTTTTCATGTTTTATGCGTCTATGTTGAACAGGTGTAGTGAGAGGATGCATTTATGTCTGATTCCTTTTTGTACCTCAAACCAGTCTGATGTTTCTCCCTCAAGGCGGACAGAAACCTGTTGTTCTTTTTAAATAAAGCCTTTTAATGAGCAATATGAGATAGTGTGGCCTAAATATAGAAGACAGCAAATTATCTAGTCCTAACTAAGTCACGCAAAATATTAAATAGACCTTTCGTATAAAAATACTTCACACGAGAATTATTTCATTTCTAAAACAATATTTCGTGATGAGTTGGGAATAAAAAAAAATTAAAAAAGCAAGAACGACACTATTGCTGTTCACATGGCAGAGCTAAATGTAATGTGGAGAAAACTCTGTCATGTGAAAATTCAATAGTGTCGGTTTTATCGATATTGTGATCGTCCCGTGGAGATCCCGCAAGGTAGTGCAGTGCAGAGCTATGAACATCAGTAGAGCCCACCCTCAGCTAATGGCGAACACTCTCGACTGCCCACTAGAGCCAAAAGACGACAGAGGCAAACTATAGAAAGAAACAAAGAAGGAAAACGGCTACAGTGTCTCTTATCATAATGCACTGGAACGCAGATGAGATAAGCAACATGTAACCATGATACAACAAACAGACATAGCTGGAAAACATCCGGTTTCAAAAACAGTTCAGTGTATGTTGTGTTCAGGAAACCCACTTGAGTCCACACCAACACTTCAACATTAGGGATATCCTGACCATTGCACTAAAACCAGGTTCCTACCTACAGGAGAGTTTGACTCAGCTACAATGGGACATGCTTCAAGCAATGGAATATGCTTCCCTCATGATACTTGACACTGTCTCTAAATGTCAGCATGTTCTGCGTACATGATCCCCTATTAAATGAACCCCTATTAAATGAACCCCTATTAAATGAACCCCTATTAAATGAACCCCTATTACATGATCACCTTTTAAATTATCCCCTATTAAATGATCCCCTATTAAATGATCCCCTATTACATGATCCCCTATTAAATGATCCCCTATTAAATGTTCCCTATTAAATGAACCCCTATTACATGAACCCCTATTACATGATCCCTTATTACATGATCCCATATTAAATGAACCCCTATTAAATGAACCCCTATTACATGAACCCCTATTACATGATCCCCTATTACATGATCCCCTATTACATGATCCCCTATTAAATGAACCCCTATTACATGAACCCCTATTACATGATCCCCTATTACATGATCCCCCATTAAATGAACCCCTATTACATGATCCTATATTACATGATCCCCTAAAACATGATCCCCTATTACATGATCCCCTATTACATGATCCCCTATTAAATGAACCCCTATTACATGATCCCCTAAAACATGATTCCCTATTAAATGATCGCATATTAAATGATCCCTTATTAAAGGACGAAAATATACAGATAAGCGGACATTACTCCTTTATTCTTTTGTGGCAAGACTCCTAGGTGACAGGGATTTCTAGATGTGCAGTCAATGGGAATGGGTCAGCACATCTCACAAAAGAATGATGAGGTCGTTGGCATATAAGTATGAGCTGATATCCTGGAATACTCAAGCGCTGAAAAGCTCCCATTCGGGAACTGAACACACATCAATGAACTTCCTTTCTTCTTACACATCCATGCCTTTAAGACCCTATATGAGTTCACGCGTCGACCAAGTTATATAACTGAGATGAACCTGTGATTTTGTCAAAAATGCTTTGGACTAACAAGAACAGAACGCACGCGGTTGCGTCTGTGGGTCTCACCAATGCCCCACTTGACAAACCACCATGCATCAGCAAATCTTAGCAGATTACATGCCATTATATTGAGGCTCTCTGAAACCGAAACTAAGCCGAAAACTGAAGCCTCCTGGGTATGAAAGAAAGCTGAGAAAAACCACCCCACTGCACATAGGAAGTAAGAGCTAATCGCTCGCAATTCCTGGGGGTCTCAATCAAACAAACAAACAAACAATATTAAGAGCAGCCTGCTCACAACTATATCGATTATTTCATCATTACTATCATCATCATCATAATAAACATCATCATCATAAACATCATCCATAATCAGCACCATGACCTCTATTCTAATGGTTTTAATATTGACTATAAAATCTCAGTTTTCTTGTTATGATATTGTTTATAATTCAACGATTTTCCAAGTCAGCGCTCGCAACAATTAGCCAAGCTTCTTCTATGTCAATATTTGTGACAATGATCCACCCTTCTCCAGGTCAATATTCGTAACAATGGAGCCAACTCCACTCTACGTCAGTGTGTGCAACACTGATTTGTCTTTTTCTCTATTATGGTATTCTCAACATCCATTTGCAGAATATCTCATTTCGACAGAAGCAACACTAGCTGCCATTCTTTTAAACATGCCAATATACTAATTGCATACAACTACTCTTTACAAATCTAGCCATATTTACAGAAAATGTGCAACACATTACTACACACAAGATTTGAGTTTTAATAAAGACAAAGACACATAATAAACATACAATAGAATTTAAGGTATAGTACAGAGTTGGGCAACATTTATTTGATCATTGGGGCCGGACTTAGCACTTTCTTTGTAGAAGAGTGTCAATAACCTTTGTTTTTATACCTTTGCCTGTAGAAGAGGGCCAATAACCTTTGTTTTTAGACCTTTGCTGTTCCAATGAACGTGAGTAGGTATTGCCAAGAAACCGTAAACGAGCTCTGCAGCCAGTGCATATAGCAATATACAATAAGTCTATAACTCTGTTCACTCTAAAATGAAGTGGGTCAGTGCTTCTGATTGGTTGTTGGACGCAGAACGCAGTAATAGATTCGCTGAAAATTTTAAATAAATGTTGTTTAAATATGGTTTTTGTTTTTAAATGTTTTAAATAATATTGTTTTTCATGTCATCAGCTGTTTAAAAATCACCTGTTGTCGCGGAGTAGTGTGGGAGTATGTTTTAACCCACTTCATTCTTAGAGTGAACAATGTATACCAGGTCAGTTACGAGTAAAATGACCTTAGCCTCCGACAGTTTTTTTTTCAACACTGGTATACCATAAATTTTTACACAAAATACAAACCAAACCTGAATCTTTCGGAACAGACTCTCAATACTTGACCAACATGTACAGAGCACAACAAATGAAAACATTAATTTGATTTCAGACATTTTTATTGATCAAAAATGATATAGGATCTACTGTTTATAATTTCCTACAGTAAATATGTCTGTTCATAATGTATTTAAAAAAATAAAATACATGTCATTTGATTTACTAATAGCTTGTGGCAATTAATTTATTTTCGAAACTAACACGTTGATAGATAGTAATACATTGTAATATCTTTTCTTTGACCCATATCCACCTCATGTAGTTTTTGAGCCATACCCAACACATGCAATCATTAATGAAGACACTTGATTTTAAATTTACTATAACTGTGCAGTTTAAATCACAGGAACATAGTCACATGGTCTACACATGCAGGATTTAGGCACCTTAATATTAATAGATGTCGTTACATTACGCCCATTAGGCCTGGGGCACGTAAAGGTAACAGTAGCATTCTGAAACTCTATCGCACTACAACAGTTACATGATTTCTGGATGTATGTGGAGTTGGCAGCGCTGGTTACAGCATAGCTCCGGCATTTACCTACGCAGGCAGGTGTCAAACTATTTACGGGTATGCATGAGTTCAATCTAAATTTTTGTAATACAGGTCTCCTAGAGCATACCTCTTCTGCTGAAACTGCTGGAATATATACACCAAAGAGGATTGCAAAAACCGATAAAAGGAAAATCAATTTATTGAGCCATCTTGTTCTGTTTACACTTTGTAATAGCAGCCATCTCTCATTAACTGGAATCTGCCAGACAAAATATATGATACCACATTTAGTACAACATAACATAAAATAACAACAGCTGAATGCATTCAGAACTTGGATAAAACACAGGAATAAGATCGACACAAATTGTATGACTGACATTAGGTACCTTTGTGTGTTTACACGTGTACTTGAACACTATCACCATGTAGTCATATGAACCGTGACCAGTGACAATAGAGGACCAAACAGCATGTTCAAAAAAAAACCCTTTTACATCATGGTTTTGATTGTTTGCTTGTGTTTCGTTGGTAATCGTTGGCAGGCGACACAACATATATACACAGTGGCCAATGAAAATCAGACTAACAATCATAGTCATCAAGTATGAAAGTTTGTTTTGATTCTACTCGCTAATCATCTATTTTCGATGATCGTCGTGATATGAACAATGTAGTCAAATGTAAGCCAATTGTCGTATATTTTTCCACGCTATCATGTGATTTGAAGTTTTCAGTCTTCATGCACAATGCTGGAAAATGTCTTCTACATTCACAGATAGACACCACTCTGAGTAGGCTACCTCTTCGCAAGACACCGCATACTGCAGAAAGTTAGTCTTTAAGGTAGGAAAGAAAGCTATGGAGATACCCTCAACCCTTTTTACCTTCTCCCGAAGTTGCACAGAAAATAAACATAGACGTAAGCGTTTGTATTTCTTGAAAACAAAAAAAATCTTAAACATGTCTGTATACGTAATTATTTGAAACAAATCACAACGAATAAACCTTCAAAGGATATACATGTAATACCATTTGTGAATTTCACATTTATTGGCGAGATCAAGTGAAAAGAAAGTACGTTAACTAGATCAAGTGAAGAAAAAAAAGTGCTAACCAAATGAAGTGAGGAGAACACGCTGATTAGGTCAAGAGAAGATTACAAGCGCTGGATAAGTCAAGTGAAGAAACCAATCGCTAGGACACGTGACGAGAACAAACACTAGCAAGATCAAGTAAAAAGAATACGCGTTAGGCTAGGTCAATTCAAGAGGGCACACACCGGCTAAATCAATTGAAAAGAACAAACATTAGCTAGTTCAAGTAAAGAGAGGAAACGCTAGGTAGGAAAAATGGAGAAAAAAAAACAGTAATTAGGCCAAGCGAAGAAACAAGCGCTAGTTGGGTCAAATGAAGAGAACAAATTCTGGCTTGGTTAAATGCAGAAAATAAACGCTAGTTTTCTATTGTTGTCAAATGAAGAGGACAAGCGAAGGTGAAGTCAAGTGAAAAGAATACGCGATAGCTAGGTCAAGTGAAAAGAATACGCGCATGTTCACAGTGTCTAACGCATGAATAGAACAGAATAAGCGCATTTTCCCAGTGTCTGACACGTAAATAGAATAAATTGCATTACATAATTCTTCTTCTTCTTTGATGTATACGAGCACATTAATTTCTTTTATAAAGTTTACCGTTTCTCATGATTTGTCATTCTGGTAAGTTGGAGATTAACACAGTTCTTATCTTTAGCTATTCTGAAGCCAACAGTCCTGGGCTATGTGTTCATCATATAAAGACCTTAGTTACAGAACAGATTCACGTGACAAATTAATAAAATAATACTTGATAACTGATCCAAAATATGCGTTCTTCTCATGACCATTTAGAAGTGACGTAGTTGTAACTTTCTTAGACGTTCCCTCCCATTATTAAACAACTTCCACAGCGCACACACACACATTTATAGTTATTTTCAATAAATAATTCAGAAAGATAATCGCAGGATAATTTTTTTTGGATGAAGTTATCCGTGCTTGACGCCAAAATGTTTTAGTATGCGTTTTACGTCATAGCTGCAACGTTCATTGGCTGCTAAAGACCTGATATTTTAACCATTTAATAAAAACTGTTCGTTCAGACGCTAACTTCAGACGAATCATACGTTTAGTAATTATTTATAGCGAAGTATAGTTTGAAAAACTGAAAACGGAAATTCCTTATCTGTTACAATATTTTAAGAAACGAGAATTTTGCCAACAGCTGTATTGAGAAATGCATGCTGTTGAATTCAAATATGAAAAAAATATGAGAGTGTTGTCTTTTGGAATAATAGAATCTCAAAATACACAAATGCAATGCAGATTTGAAGACCTTCCTCATCTAAAATTTCTTTAATTGGTATAGGAGAGAAAATTTAAACATAGCAAAGAATCACTCCAGAATATATTTAATAGTATAATAAAACAGTATCAATTCTTTAATAGTAACCCACTAGCAAATGAACGTCATTCGTATGTAGATGAGACCAAAAATTTACCTTCTAAGGAACTTTTTGTATATTTCGTTGTAAATTGAATACACTCAATTTATCAGGAAGTAATAAAACTACTTAGTTCAGTCTTGACTATAGCTACTACTGCGGACATCATATCAATGAAAGAAGTATGAGCACCCTGAAGGGAATAAACCACATCTCAGAAATTTCCTGAACAACAATCATCTGTCATGTTTTAATTCTTTTAGAAGAGACTGTTAAGTGCTTTTTCATCAGAGTCAACATTTATTGAGAGGATACTGAACATTTTAACAGAAAAGAAAAAGAGACACATAGAGCAGCATTGCACTATTACATAAGGTATGTTTAAAAAAAAACCCCCAATTAGTTAATATTTTATATAGTGTCGTTAATACGTATTTCTGGTGGGAAAAGGAGGGGGATGGGGGAGAACTACCTACCTACTAAAAAAAAGTTAATCCGCTTCGCTATTTACAATTAGCTATTGCGTTACGATCTCTCGACTTTGAATTTGTCACTATAAGATAAACTGCAATGTTGTAAAGTATTATGAAGATTTATTAGACGTACATTTGTCATGTGGGGAAGATAGAATGTTGGAAACTTATGTGAAACGAGTGAAACCAATAACTATCACTATTGTTTTCTATCGCACAAGAAGTGCCATTTGTGGACATTTTAAATGATTGAATTATACCACGCTCTGTTATTTTACGTTATCTGTGTATTTTTGTCTTCAAATGTTGTGCATTTAGTATAAACGTTGTGATAGACCACTATATATTAACTACTGTATATTGTCTATCCCCAGGTGAATGATGGTTCAATGTATTCACACTTGCCGTTAAACGTAGGATTCGGAGCTTAAGTTGTAGCTTCAAGACCAGATGTGTCGCCTTGGTTGCAATAAGTTCATGTATGTTCAAATTATTTTAATGTTTTCTATCCACCGTTTTCTTGGACTTTTTCTTTGGTTATATTTTATGTTACTTAAATACAGAATTTCAATGGCATAACTTTAATGTGGCAGTGGCATTTGATATAAATAGTTATTTATGTATCAGAACACCAGTTTAACGTATCTGTGTTAGTTTCCTACTTATTGAAGTTGTTAGAACAAAAAGTTAAAATGTCTCCGATAGTTTATTGTCTATTGAAGCTGATAGAAAAAAAGGGTAACATGACTGATAGTTTTTACTTACGTAAGTTTCTGAACAACAGTTTATCATGTTTCTGATAGTTTGTTACTTATTGCTGTTGTTAGAACAAAGGTTAATATGTTCAAGATTTTTTGTTTCTTACTGAGGTTTTAGAACTGTATATTATGTTTCAAATAGTTTTTTTTACCTACTGAAGTGGTTAGAACAATAGTTAACATGTTTGTGATAGTTTGTTACCTACTGAGGTTTTAGAACGCTATATTATGTTTTCAATATTTTGGTACCTACTGAAGAACAATAGTTAATATGTCTGTGATAGTTTGTTACTTATTGAAGTTGCTGGAGTATCAGTTTACAACTTTACCTGATATTCTAAGAACAATCTGTCTGGAATAATCTTGACTTGTGAGTCTATGGCTTGTGTAAATTCAATGCCTGCGGTGGTTTGGCATTCAGATTCTGAGGTTTGGTGTCCGGTTTGTGACATCATAAACTTTGTCAATGTGTTGTTCTTGATGACAGTTTTCAGATAGATCGGTACGGGTAAACGATGCTACTTTATGCAATGAGGAAGCAGTGGATATGTTTGATTTTGGAAATTTGATATCTAAACTACGTTACTCAGTAGAGATCCATAATATTTTGTTCTATTTCTGTAAACGTGTATCGCAGGATCTAAATATTAAATGACAATATATTTCGTATCCTATGACATAGATATCGAATTATATGAATAGAAAAACGAGTTACCGAACAATAACTTACGCGTCTTTATATATAGTTTTACTATACCATCTATTTACGGTTTTCTCCTCACATTCAAATCTGTTCTGACCAATCAGAAAATATATCTGCCACAATTCGTGCGCTATGACACCTCCCACAAATAGTTCAGTGGACGGGCGAGCGGTCATTTATTATTGTTATTACTAATTTTAGTATTACTTTTATTATTATTAACCAAGCCGCGCGAGTTTGAAAGAGGTAATGTATTCAAACTAACGCAATGTTTTATGACATTTCCCTTTATGTTCCCATTCTCTCAAGTACTCTTGTTTCATTTGCTTGGAATGATTAAGTTGTTCTACGCCTGCAGTTTGTTTCTAGCAATTTGTTTACAAATCATCATCATTATCATTATCCTCATCGAAGGTTTGCTGAAATGGAACTTTAACATATTCTGTTTCTTGCCTCGGTGTTACACTCTGCTATAGTGTGTCCAGTTAATCTTATGTTTTCCCTCCACTTGTAACTATGCCAAACATTTGCTCGCCACCACAAGACATTGGCTTCAAGTAAGGTCTTCACAAGGTCTTTTAATATATCTAAAATGTTCTATATGCTTGATTTGTATTTTTTAATGATTCTCTTTTCATAAGTAGTTAGTTAGTTAGTCGTCGGATCATCATCACTGCAAACTGGACACGTCCATAATTGCTCCGATATGTCTCTGAGTGTTTCCACCATTACACTTCTGCTGACAGTAACGGTCCTATGCTGGTTGACCATCATTCTCTGCACCCTCCAAAATATTCACTTCTAGCAACACCGCATTTTAATCCCTGATCTTTAATCTTGGTCATTGAAAAGGAATCATCATCCACATTAGTCTCACTATCGCGTGCTATATCTCTTAAGGAGTTCAAAATGTCAGCTTGATCCATTGTCCAATCACTATGTGCCACAAGCACGCATGACTCCAGTTGATTTGCTCTTTCATTGCCTCGAACACCCATATGTCCCGGCACGACAATAAATGTAACCACTTTCAGCCTCGCCTTTCATAAGGCCGAAATCCACTGTTCGCGAGTGAGACCCACTTGTAACTTCCTAATCATACTGATAGAGTCACTCAAGATGCAAACCTGCGTTACTTTCTGTGTGCATCCCCGCTCAAATGCCATGGTGACCGCCATAGTCTTCATGGTCATACTACTCGTAGTGACCACAAAGGCACCACTCTCCTCCTTGATCGTTTTACCTGCGCACTGAGCTGTGAAGGCCCAAGCACTGCGAACATGCCTAATCACAGATCTATCAGTGTATATAATCACATCCCCCTCTTTGGCATTTTCACTGACCAAAACCTGCACTTCTTTCTCCACAGTTGTGGGACACTATTCTCTGCATTCACTGCTAAGTGATATTACTACTCTCAAACAAGTTTCGAAATCTGTGGGTAGACTTATCCATTCCGTACCTGCTGACACATCTTGCAATATGCACATGGTTTGTATGATGTCCTCAGCAAGTCCCATCGACGACTTTCCTCTCTTAAGTCTGCTGCCTTTAACTTTCTGTATTTCGGAATGCAATGAATATTTCTTATCTGCATGTATTTGAATGTACGTCCGTGCACGGCAATACTGTAAACTTTGCTCTGCTGTTGGACAGTCAAGTAGGTACGCATAGTTCATGTCATTGTGTCTCTTGTGCACCCAAGTATGATACGCATTGCTGTATTCTGGATGCTATCTAGTCTTTCGATCTGAGTTTGGCTAAGAGTCAGAATTGCCAGTGCATATTCTACCACAGCCTCCACCAAACTTTGGTGCAATAGAATAACAACCTCACTCACATTGCGCAGAGGCCATAACCTTCATTGCTGCTAAGCCTTTGCCTGCCCTTATGATAACGTGGTCAACATGTTCCCCGGAACTTAGACCCCTGTAAAAAAACACACCCAGATATCTTATTGTGCTGGTTATTTCTAAACTTTTTCGGGACAACAAAACATGTGTCATGGATGTCTTTACCATGTTATTGTTCAAGGAAAACCACGTCACGAATGCATTGGAAGGATTTACCACTACTCCCGTAGTTCCTTTTGTAGTTCTACAACACACTCTTCTCGATTTCTGCCCTGCCTATACACCAGGATGTCATCGGCGTACGACATCGGCCTGCCAGAACCTGTGATTTGATTGATAGTGATATGTACTGTGTATACATTGAAAAGCACAGGGGATAGAGGCAATTTCAGTGGCAGACCAGGGCTAATAACCGTTGGTGCCGATACCCAGCACATAGTCACAAATGACGCAGATGTGAAGCAGAAGTTATAAGGAGAATAGGAATGGCTAAAAGTATCTTCAATGGCATGAAGAAAATAGTAACTTCTAAACAAATTAGAAATATTAAAAATTAGACTAATAAAATGCTACATCTACTCTAATGCATGTCTCAAAAATATGAACACTAAAAAACAATTAGAAGACATAATTGATGACTTTGAGATGTGGGTATATAGAAGAATAGGGTGAACATCATGGAGAGAGAAGAAAACAAAGAGGTTCTAAAACACTTAATATGAAGAACGAATTATTAAGAGAAATAAAGATCAGGTAAATAAAATATTTTGGACACATTGAAAGACATGACACCTTATAGAAGACCTTACTTGAAGGTAAAGTAAAAAGGAAGCGAGCAAGAGATAGACAGAGATACAAGTGGAAGAGTACCATCACACGATGGACAGGTTACAGTCTAGCAGAGTGCACCACCAAAACAAGAGACAGGGATGTTGGAGGTCTGTTGCAGCCAACCTTCGTTGCGGAGTCTCCACATGATGATGATGAGCAAAGGTGACAGCTGGCATGTCACAGCATTTACCTTTTGACATCTTGTTTCTATCACTCTAGCGAGTCATCAGTCCCCTGTGAAGATACTTCTAGGTACTTGAACTCTTTGACTTGCTTTATTTTTGTGTTCTTTGTTTGGATGTTTATGTGATCTGGTGATCTCGTAATTTACATAATTTCTGTCTTCTTTATGTTAATCCTCATGTTGTATTTATTGCATATTCTTGATAGTGAGTTCATGTGAGTTTGTAGTTTTCTCCATCGCCGTATATGATTGCGTTGGTCGTCAGCGAAAAGCAGACCATTCGCTTCGTTGTTAAGTTATTCATCCTTATTTGTTGTTTCCTTTTCTGTGCTGTTATATATCTAATTTTTTTGTTTATTTTATAATTCTTTCTACGAAGACAAAAAATAGGATAGGCTTATCACGCATCCCTGTCTGACGTCTGTTTTTGTTGTGAATGGTTCTGATACTCTGTCTGTTGTTCTGGCCTCTCTTTGGTTGTTTTTTTAAAAATTGTGTTTTGATGTTGTGTAGTAGTCTCTTGATTCAGTATATTTCTAGCTTTTCCAATAGTGTGTCTGCTTATTATATCGAACGATTTTTCTTGGTCGACAAAGATGACGTTTAGCTTTTTTGCCATATTCAACAGCTTTTTCGCTTAGTTGTCGAAGGATAAGCAGTGCACCTGTGTATCCTGCTCCTCTTATGAAACCAAACTTGGCTGTTCTTAGTTGATGTTCTATGATGTGTCTTGTTCTTTGTTCTAGTAAATTAACGCATATTTTCCCAGTGTGGCTGAGTAGTTGGATGGCACGATAGGTTTCACATCCACATTTGTCACCCTTATTTTTTCATATAGGAACTATAATTGAGTGTTGTCAGTCAACAGGTGGTTGGAGTTTCTTCAAATGCTATTGAATATATTCATATATTCTATGTAACCATATATAGAAGGCATCGATTATGTGTTTACAAATGACTTGCAATAAATGTTAAGTCAAGAATAGTAAGAGAAAAGAATAATTCGTAATGTTGAAAATAGCTTATCTATCTATCTATCTATCTATTTATCTATCTGCCTGTCCTGTCTGCCTGTCCTGTCTGTCTATATAATTTTCTTTTCTCACGTAATATGTACGTGATGGGTGGATACATATACACTATGACAGTTTGGTATCGTATAGTAAAATCTAAATGTCAGAATTTGATAAAACGTGAAAAGTGCGCATTTTTGTCCCACATATCATATAATACTTGTAACGTCAGATTAAAAGTGTGGGAACAGTCTTGAGATATGTGTAGTAACTCATCACTGCCTAGGATGTTTTATTATTACTTGTATGTAGATAAGTCAAACTGCAACTACTTTTTTGTTTTACTGTTGTTTCCTTTTTATCCCACATTTAATTTTTGAAAAAGACATTGTATCTGAAACGTCGGTGTAATACCTCGTATGTTTTGTATCATGTTGAATATATTTTTCCTTATAATTTATTTAGTGAGCTGCAAAACATATTACGTTATGTTTTTCGACAATACGTTATTACGTAAACACAGATGTTTACCAGTTGATGTGTGTGGCTTTGGATCGCTTCAGTGTATCCACCGGCAACACAAAATATTTAAAATGTTAATATTTTTATGGCTTTGATTAGATAGTAAAATTTATGATATTATTCAAACTCTAGAACACCGAATAAAAATGAACATTGCTTTAAAAAATATTTTTTCACCAACATCTTACTGTTTCAGTTGACAAATTACAGAAAACCTTTCTGGACCCCGTGAGTTACGTTAGATTGGTGAATTGAGCCTTTTTTAAGTGAATGAAAAAAAATATAAACTGAACTTTCTATTTTAAACATTGTGTTATTTTAAAATCTTATCCAAGAAGTGCAGACACTGACAAGTCAACTGGAAAACTCTAAAATAACAAGACATCAGGGCAACTTGTGGATAAATTCAATACAATTTGAGATTAATATTGATATTGACGTATTTTGTTTTGTCTGGCCACCTGTGTTGGGTTTTTATGTGGACAAAAAGTTCCAGTATTTAGTTCGGTTGGCTTCAGATGATGTCAGCGTGTAAATACTGTTGAACGTCTGAAATACTGCCAGTGTATCCACCTCATGGCTTTTTGTGTACCCTTAGACCAGATCTCTAACATCCAGGATGTGAAGGTGAAATTTACTAGACATCCTTCTAATACGGCGATTAAAGTATTTTGTTTTCGGTCTCTTCATGATGGGATGACCATATATTTCGTTAACACTTTGTACTATTCTTTGACCACCTTATCAATAAATGAAGAGAATTAAGGAATCCCTTCCTTTATATTAGTTATTCCTTATGGGACAAAGACGGCACATAGGGCGGATGTCATCGAATTTCATGTCTCTCGTGTCATTGCAATTTACTTTAGATCTTCATAGTTTCTGATACTGATGGTGAAACGTTCTCTTTTAATAGTTCTACGTAAAGTTTCTTTTAGACTTCCTCGATTTTCTCTTGCCCTTTGGTGACCACATCAAAGCTTGACAAGGGAGTCTTTCAGTATCCATTAGTAGCGCGTGTCCGATGTAATTTCAGCGACGCTTTCTAATATAGGTGGATACATATTCTTGTTTTGATTCTTGCCTGACAACTGTGTTTTGATTTGAAGGCTGACCAACGTATGTTCAGTAGCCTTCTAAGACATTTATTTTTAAAGGTGTTTAGTCTTTGTTCTAAGTTTGATGTTGCTTTCCAACTTTCGCATCCATATGTTAATGTTGAAATTATGCAGGAGTTGAAGAATTTGAGTTTTGTGTTATTTCTTAATGTCTTTCAATGCCGATATTTCATAGTTTATTGAATGAGTTAGCAGCCAGTGTAATACGGTGTGATATTTCTGTTGATAAATATCCTGTTGTTGATAGCTTGCTGCCAATGTATGTGAAGTTGTGACTATTTCAAGAGTGTTGTCGTTTAGTTTGATGTCCGTTGGTTTGTTTGTAAGGTCAAATATTTTTGTTTTGGATATGTTGATTTCAAGCCCAAGTTGTGCAGAGAATAATTCCTTTAGAATAAATCATACAAAAATCTTTAACCACCCTCTTTGTCCCAAAACAAGAGCAGCAAAAATGGGAAAGTGCTAAATAATTTATTTAAAATTATATTTGAAAAAAAGGTTTCAAAATGTATAAATTCAAATCGAATAAGTACATTTAATAGCAAGAATAAATAATACTTGGTGTCTAAAGATAATTGGTAACACCAGAAAATAAGGGAAAAAATACAACTTTTCAGCTGCATGAGAAACATAAACAAGAAATTTACATAAAACCAAATACAATTTTGTGGTTAACAGGTCTATTTTAAGTATTATTTTTCTCTGCAGAACACGGATGTGTCGGAACATTGATGCAAATAACACGGCGACTCAACGCATTTTCATTTTCTGAACTACATCCTGCTGTATATCTAGTATGAGCATGGTCCTGCTACAAGAGAGATTCAGCGGGAGTTTGAGAATAAAAACTGAAGAAGAAGAAGATATTTTCCATGGAAAATTAAAATGTTCCTGCTTTAATATTTAAAACAATATTATACCGTACAAGTCCACACCATCGTTGTCTGGCTATTAAGTTCTAAGCTTTGTTTGGCACCAGATCTTTGTGACTGAGAAGCGGATGATAATTTATTATGTCCAAAAGTGCACCCTAATACGTATTATTTCAAATACTTATCATCAATATTTTAGAACCAAATATTGGTGACATAATTTTCAAATTCAATTTAATCCGTATAATGATGTCTGATATTCAATGTACGTTATATATATGAATTCCCAAATTTTTGTGCAGATCCAGACCAAAAAATGCTTCCCATTTCGAAATATTAATTAAAGAATAGAAATATGTGCAATTAGATCTGAGATGTTTCTTATTTTGTACTTATCCTTCTAAAGACATCACCTAGTTTGGCAGGATGGATTGAATAGTTAAAGAAGTATGTATGAGATTATATCAAAACAAAACCATCAAAATAGTAATTATCATTCCATTTTATGATTTTTACACAGAATTGTTTTGCTCTAACGCATTTTATCCACAATTCTCAAACTGGGCAACATCGAAATCATTAATGACTTAAAAATGGCCACAATCTGTAGTATCTTGGGGGGGGGGGGGGGGGGCTAAACACGAATATAACCATACACATTTTTAAAATTCTCTTTCTATGTGAAGATGTTTTACGTAGTTCAATTTCTATGTTTCACCGTGTAAATTTATCCTTTATAACTGCAACGAAAAAATCATAACAAGTAGAGAATGATGTATTATATATTGTATCACATTACATAGTACGATCATAAACACATTATTCATAGTTAACTGCATCCTTTTCTGATGCAATGCAATACTACTACCAGGCAATTGCTGAAGTAAGCTGACGTTAGGAGTATACTATATAATGTTCAGCCGGTAAGGTTGAGATTTAAAATTAAAATATTAAAAATATTTCAGACTTTGTGCGAGACAGTTTAAGGTTTTGTTACATAAAACTGTTATTATTGTATCAATTTACGTACAATACAGTACAGTAATGCCTCAAGAATTTCTGCTAATTTAGTGGACAATTTCTGCTATATCTGTGGGGAAGCGACATTTGACAACCAGAAGAAAAGTATAATTGCTCAAGTGAAGAAGACATATCATCTTTACTTCGGATGCAAGGTTGGTGACCAAAACTAGGCTTAGATACCGCACATATGCTTTGCTACATGTACAACTTTCACAGTGGTTGAATGGCAAACGACCATCAATGCCGTTTTCAGTTAACATGGTGTGGAGAGAGCCAAGCATCCACAAAACTTACTGTTACTTATGCTTGGTTCATCCTCTTTCCGGTGGAATAACGAAGCCAAAGAGGTCGATAATAGTCTACCCATACATTCAGTCTGTATTGAAACCAGTCCCACATGGTGAGGGACTTCCTGTTCTAGAACCTCCAGCACAACATTGTCTTGATTCCTCTGTCTGATGAGAACAAGGATGAGACGACCAGTTCTTCTCATGGTCCGTCAGCATATAGTGATCTACTCGTAGATGTTAACTGTGGCGCATTATCAACCCCACACAGAATAAACACACGAAAAGCTAAATGACCTGGTTCATGATTTGGACATCCAAGAAAAAGGAAGAATGTCTCGAATCAAGACTCCAACAAGTGAATCTCCCAGAAGAAGATGTCCCAATTACTTCATATCGAAAGCGCCACCAGCAGTTGAAGCCTTTCTCTAGAAAGGAAAGTAATCTGGTATTTTGTTTAGATATTGAAGATCTCATGAATGTTTTAAAAATAACTAAGACCCATAAGAATGGAGACTATTTGTAGACTCGTCGAAACTGAGTCTTAAGGCTGTGCTTTTCTAAAATGGAAACCGTATTCCATCTATTACAGTATCGCTCTCATAAGAGCATGTGCTCGCGTCGTGCGAGGTAAAAAGTGATCACGAGTACGAACAATTACATGTGGACAGTGCTCGCCATTTGAAAAGGCTAAGAAGATCTGAATTACATGGTGGTTGACAAAATATCGAGAGCGAATTTGAGTGAGATGAAGAAAGTATACACAACGAGACCAAATGTCTATTTAAAAAAAAAGTATAATTAATAATTTTCAAAAGTAAAATAAGCATTAATAATGTAAATATAATCCTGATCAAGAAGCACAACCGTTGGACATATCAGAGCGTCAGAAAACTTCCAGTTTGATATCTCGGAACTTGGCACTATAAACAAAACCAGACGCAGCAAGCGTCACATCCAACCCCTAAGGCGAAGTGAACTGAACCAAAATCCGCGGTGAAATTAAGAGATAAGAAATCAAACTGCAGACCCTCAAATATTAAAAGAAAGCATGTAGTGGCTATCACTCGGACAGCATAGGGGCATTGAAGCAGGCAGTAGATGAAACAATGATAGTTTTCAAGACCTGCGCTCAGCAAGCCAAGGATGAAAAGTGGAATGGATTTTGCAAGCAGATTAATTTTGATAAATTACGTAAGACGTTTCAGAGTTTGAACTGCAATGCCCATAGATACAGTACTCCTGTATTTCAAGCCACCTATCAGACATGGCAGAAATCATACGAAACTAAGAGGAAGGCCTTCGTTGGTCATTACCTTCAACAGACGGATAAATAAAAACTGAGATGTCTGGCGGAAGATTATTATTTTGACTCTGGTCTATGTGCGGAAGTTGAGTGGAATAACAGTATACATATTACTGCACAGATAATCTAGGATACGTTTAAATAGTTGCGAAACACCACTCCAGGACCTCACTCTACGCTATGTCTTCAGCACTTTCAGTAGAGTGACATATATGAATTGGTATGCGACTTCAAAATGTCAAGTATACAAAAATAGGTAGACGTATTACCAAAATAAAACTTTAAAACAACTTAACAACGAGATAAGGGACAGACGACGTTTCGACTATAAAGCCTTCATCAGGACAAACAAATGACCACAATAAAACAAATCTTACATAGAGACAAAAGGGTTACAATGAGGAGGACTATAGCAGATAGGTAATGAGGGAAGAAAAGATGTGGAAGCATGACAGGTGAGAAAAACGTATGGGGAGAAATTAGTAGTAAGTAGGGAGGAGAAAGTAGACTGAAGAAAGTGAGATGAACAAATGAAACGATATGGTAGCACGTAAATTAAAAGAACATTAAAAATACTCACCTCAAAAGTGGAGACAGAATGAATTCTACAGACAAGCAATCATGATGTAAGGGAAGAACAAAATGAGATGGTACGAGGGATCAGGTGGGAGAGAGAGAAAGGGGAGAGAGAAAGAGGCCAAAAAAGGCAGGAACAGAAGAGAAAGAGCAAACAGCAGGAAGAGAATATGAGCAGATAATAGTGATATATGAGAATAAAATAGTGCAATAACTTAACTGATGCTGCGACTGGTCTACGTTCCTTCCAAATGAATGAGCACACACATAATGGCAACAACGTAAAAAATGGACAGTGAAAGCCAGATTTTATCAAGGGTCATGATACCATGTATTTGTACAGGTTAGAAAAATAAAGACATGCCACAGTAATAGACGGTGCCCAAGGCGCCGAAGTGGAAAAAAAACACACCCCTGAAAGGGAGAACAATGGATAAGAGAATAGCCTGGCTGGAAAAATGGGACACCAACTGATGCCAACTGATGAGAGTACAGGGGCGTAAGTCGAACAACTAAGAGGGATGGGAGTTGGTTGTGAACCATGACTACACCCAAATAGCCATAGAGAAAGATGACAGTTAAGAAAAATGCAGAGGTAGAAAATTAAAGAGGGAAAAGAAAAGGAAGAAATAGAAAAGGAGAAAGAAAGAGACAAAGAAAAAAGAGAGAAAAAAACCAAATAAAATCAAGAAATTACGTGATGGATCGACGAAAGCCCCTAGACGGAGATACGTAAAGCAAGAAAGTAAAGTGCAGATGAGAGGGAGCCCTTTATGTTACTAACTTTCTAGCCCTTACTAATTTTCTGTTAGTATCATGTTGCTCCGAGCTTACTTTCTGTTAGTATAATGTTGCTCCGAGCTTACTTTCTGTTAGTATCATGTTGCTCCGAGCTTACTTTCTGTTAGTATCATGTTGCTCCGAGCTTACTTTCTGTTAGTATCGTGTTGCTCCGAGCTTACTTTCTGTTAGTATCGTGTTGCTCCGAGCTTACTTTCTGTTAGTATCATGTTGCTCCGAGCTTACTTTCTGTTAGTATCATGTTGCTCCGAGCTTATTTTCTGTTAGTATCATTTTGCTCCGAGCTTACTTTCTGTTAGTATCATGTTGCTCCGAGCTTACTTTCTGTTAGTATCATGTTGCTCCGAGCTTACTTTCTGTTTGTATCATGCTGATTAGTTCTTTTCAAATATGAAAAATGGTGGGCTCTGAAGTCAATCATAAAGTCATGAACTGGAGTTTTGGAAATATCTGTACTACGCCAGAAATATGAATATCAGAAACTTATACGAAACGAATATGCCCGGGTTTTGCTCATGAACTAATGTTCTTAGAGTTTCAGCCTCAACGTTCCTTTTAAACTATGTTTTCCTATACCATCTATATATTTATTTAGGTATTATTCCGCTGCATTACATTCAGTAAGATATTTTTGTCACTGAGTATGTGTTTACGAAATGCGAGATAAATATATGGCAGTATGATAATATCTGTACAGTACTGAATTTTCGATAGAACGTACTGTACTACGGACAGTGCTAAATATCAGTGACTTTAGACGGGTTTAACAAAATAAGTACCAGTGTAAAATCTCCAGAGTCCTGAACGTACCTCTCTGCACCGAGTATAGAATTATATTAAACAAAGTGAGGACATAGACAGTCAGAAAACAAGTTAGCGCTAAATGGAAGACAGACTACTGACGCAAATGTATGTTATTTCAGAAATATTATTTAATCTCCGTATCTGAACACAATCTAGCAGATTTTAATATCAATTAATGCAGGCTATTAACATTCAAATCTCTGTGGATTTCTCGACCTTTTTCAGTTTAAGAGTTGGATCAGGTGGTGTCAAGATATAACACACACTTGATATACATCAACATATGTTTATATCACGCTCTACAAAATAAAATACACAAACAAGAAAAAAATAATCTGAGTGGAGATAGGCTACATCCAGACAGTAGTCTCTTGTGTTAGTATTACTTTAATTTCCACATCTATTTTTTTAAAGTAATACATTGCCATTATCATGTGCCGTGTTGAGTAGCGTAGGCGTTCATTGATCTATGCAACACTTTATCTGTTAAACTGCGTATTAGTTCCTCTGCTAACTCTACCATTGCACGCCATGAGATCCAGTATTTTATTCCATTGACGTCTTTTGTCTCGTTTGTGGGACGCATAGTCGTGTAGTTGGAACGCCGTTCTCAGACCCTTGAGGTCCATTTCTTGCAATGCGATTTAATATTTTCTCCCATTGACGCCGCTTATCTCGTTTCTGAAGCGCATGGTCGTGTGGTTAGAACGCCGTTCTCAGACCCTTGAGGTCCGGGTTCAATCCACGGTTTGGACATGATTTTTTTTTCTTTTGGAGGTACAATAACATTCCTTCCTGTATATGTCGCGGCGTATGCTATGACAAAGCGGCCGTTATTTCCACAGACCATAGGAAGCCTCCCTTCACTCCTTCACAGGAATACATGCAGTAACGAAAGTGCCTCGCATTTACTCAATTGTGCCCATTGTTACATTATATTGCTCCGTCTTCTCATGATGTAGCCAATAAAAGTGGAATTTTCTTTCTGATGTTAAGTAACTTTTTAACTCCCCCATCAAACTTCCTTAGTACATCCACATTCGTTTTCCAGTTGTCTATGGAACTTTCATCACTATTCTCAGAACCACATTTATGCGCCCTATATGTTTGTTTATTTATTGTCCATGATTCAACTCCATACAACATGGTGTGACTCTATATAGCAATAAGGGACTCTTTACCTTAGTTCTATTATTAACGACCTGTTGCACTGTATTTTGTATTATTTACATTTTGTTAAAGGCTGGTCATAGTCCATAATACAACCAACATGAATTATATATATATATAGCTGTAATTGTAATTATGCATGTTAAATGTGAACAGATGCCACTTAAAGCGTTTGATATGTTATGCGCAAGTCTAGTCTATTCATTTGATATGTTATGCACAAGTCTAGTCTATTCATTTGATATGTTTTGTGCAATCTAGGTTATTCATTTAATATGTCGTGTGCAAGTCTAAGTTAATTAATTTGATATATTCTGTGGAAGTCTAGGCTATTCGTGTTATATGTTTTGTGCAAGTCTAGGAAATTCATTTGACATGACATGTGTAAATCTATGCTATTCATTTGACCCTAAGTAACGTTATTAGCTTCTAATGTGTAAATTCACCCACACACGAACATGGTTCTTATTATCATCTCTATTCGCCCGTATTTTTTTAAAATGTAAATTTCCAAACCATACAGTTTGCAACGTTTGTTTTCTAGTTTTCAAGTCAGTTCTTGAAATTCGTTATAACTTCCAATATAGAGTAAATGTCATATGCAAAACAAAAAGCTGCACATATGACGTCATTTTCTGGGCTTTTAATTTGTCTAGATCAGTGCTGCTCATGCTTTGTGAGACCGGTGATATTTTTGTTAATGAAAAACCATGACCATGTGCAGCTTTAGGAATATACATACCTGTGCTTTGCTAATACCATTGCCTACTCAATAGTTCAAGTGAAGCTTTGCAAGATCACATAAATCTAATCAACGTAAGTTGCCCCAATTACAACATGAAGATCAATGCAGAAACAACAGCAGAAGTAATGTCTATAAGCAGAAAACCCAATACAATCAACAATTACTGAATCAAGTGCAGACATATAAATATATTGGGAGCATTTTTAGATTCGACGGAAGAATGAACAGAGAGCTCGAGACAAGGATTCTTCTTCTTCTTCAGCGTTCATTTTCAAACTTCCGCTGGATTTCTCTTGTAACAGGACAATGGTCCTACAATATTTCTAGTTCAATGTAGTCCAAAGAATAAAATTGCGTTGTGTTGCCTTTTTATTTACGCCAATGGCCCAACACATCCGTCTTCGGCGGTGAGACAAGGATTCAAAAAGCTAACTACGTAAACCTACACCAATTTTAAAATACAAGTCTATCCCAATGAAAAAAACACACCAAATAATACATTAAATTGGGCCCAGAGATGTCATGCACACCAGAGTGCACAGGCCGGCGCTACATAGCTGGTCGAGCATCAGGGTCAGCGAACCACAGCTGGCCAAGACCCTCAGTACACTTCCACGCAGTGGGCCTGGAAACAGGAGTGCAGCAATCCTGCTGTAGCCTGGCCAAGTACTAGGGATCGAAGATACGGGAATGCCAACCCGGCCCAAAAAAATGCTGGCTGAAGACGGATGTGTCAGGTCGAAAGGCGCAGATAACGCAGCTTGCTGTAAAACATGACACAACGCAGATCACCCTCATACGTCCTTCTCAGGACGGTCAGCGGAATGCTTTCAGAGGGTCCGCCGCAAGGCGTACGACGAAGAAGAAGAAGAATACATTAAATTCATACCAACAGTGTGTTGTCAATATCAGACATAAACACTAACAAAAGAACAAAAGAGATAGCTTTCTACGTTTAAAATGAGATGTCTAAGAAAAGCAGCAAGTAGAACGAACAAGAAGAGATCATGTGAGGAATGACGAGATTACAAGAATTGTTGGAACAAAGTCTGTGATCAAATATATTCGAAAACAGAGATTGAAATGGCTCGGTCATTTAATGAGAATGAACCCTTATTGGTCAGGGGCAAGATCATATAACATGAACATGGAAACAGCAAGATGCAGCGGAAGACTAAGTAGAAGGTGGATTGAAAGAGTTTCTAACATTCTGAGACGTTACAATATTACTACAGATCAAGCGACCAAACATACCATAGTGTGAAAACCAATGATCGTCATTCAATCCTGTGACGCCTTATAGGAAAAGCAAAGCAAACACAATATATATTAGGTAGATAGACATACCTGTGCAATATGTGTGTTGTTGTTGTTGTATGTGTGTTATTGTTTCGGTAGTTTTTATAGTAACTTCAGAATATACATGTTGCAATTTGATTCAAGTTGCGAGGTGAATAAGTGTCAACTGAACGGACATGGTTCAAATCCCAGCTCATGCCATCTGAATTTTAAAAAAAATGTAACCCAACAGGTGAAACTTGGGAAAGAGTAATGAAGTTTTGGTAGTCACAGGTAATAGATATACTAACACACAGAAATCGATGTTTCGATCATAAGGCTTTTATCACCAACAAAAAATAACACAAGCAAGAGCGTGAAGCAGCACAGTCTACGTCCACAGACTAAATCCTATGTGTGACATGTTCAGATTTGAACCAGGCTCTACTAAGCTCTGACGTCTATTTTAAATGATGGTAGATTAAAATGATGAGCATCCAGACCAGAAGGCACAGATGGTGTCATCGACTTTGGGCTTTGTACCGTCTTCGACTCTCATTCCTAACGCTGGAAGGTCTTTGTGTCACAGGAACACAATCATCTGCCATGTGCTTCACTTTTAGCAAATGAAAAAGCATCCCGACTTCGAAATCCAAAACCTGCATTTCAGTATCATCATCATCATTAAGTGCCGTCTCCGCAACGAAGGTTGGCTGCAACGGATCTCCAACATCTCCTGTCTCTTGTCTTGGTGGTGCATTCTGCTAGACTGTAACATCCATCGTGTGATGTTACTCTCCCACTTGTATCTCTGTCTACCTCTTGCTCGCCTGCCTTTGACTTTGCCTTCAAGTAAGGTCTTCAATAAGGTGTCATGTCTTTTAATGTGACCAAAATATTTTATTTGCCTGATCTTTATTTCTCTTAGTAGTTCTTTCTTCATATTAAGTGTCTTTAGCACCTCTTTATTTCTTCTCTTCCCCACGATGTTCTCCCTATTCTTCTCCCATGCATTCCAGTATACGTGCATTCCAGTATACATCATGTTAAATTAGCCACGACGACCTTATAGGGATGTTACGACAAAATGTCAGGCAAAGAATAGCGAAAATGCCTTTCTTTCAGCCATCCTGATTGAATGAGAAGGTGAAATATGTATGACAAGTTAAAGAGGCAGCAGCATCACTATACAGTGCTGTTCATTACTATACAGAAAAGTTAGCCAATATTCAACCCCCTGGACAGGGACGGACGTCTACCTTTGTTGATGACATCCTATCCTACATGACCAGCAAGACGTTCAGGAGATATTAGATGACACGTTTAACTGGTGCAAGTATCCAGGTCAACTATGAAAATCCGGAAATGCTATGGTGTTCGCAGAACAATTGTATAAATAAGGCTGACCTACCCAGAATCTCGATGTGTAAAACGTTGAATATTGTGATAGACTGCTTTATATGAGAGTAACATTTGATTGCAGTCTATTTTACATCCGTCAAGTTGATAAAACGTTGCTGCTATGTACGAGAGGCCTTGCATCACTTCAAGCTATGGTTTCAGCGCTACTTTAGCAGCGGCTATTGGTCCTCCCTCTTTATCAGCCTGTTACGTCAGTGGTGGACTATGAATTAGGAATTCAGTGGTCGACTATGGATTAGGAATTCTCAATCTATACCGTTCGTAATGGAAGCGTTTAAACCAGTGGTTCTCAAACTTTTTTTCACAGTAGACCACATGTCGAATTTTCTGTTTCCTATAGATCCCTCCTGCCTGCCTAATATTATATTTACCTAAAAATATTCACTTAAATGACTAGAAACAAAATGCAAAGAAGTCACTACAACAGAAGATTGAAGAAATGCATAAGAAGATAAAACAGATCACAAAGAAGACAACTTCTATAAATGGGGGTGGCTGCATTAAAGATAAAAAGTGGAGCAATCAAATTTGATAAAACATAAGTACTTACAAGATGGACAGGTTATGTGGAAAAACTGTTTTATAACCAACGGTACAACCTACAATATACACCAATGATGTAATAGCAATACTGAAAACAGAAGTAGAAAACTAGCAATAAAATCAATAAAATGTGGAATGGCTGCAGGCTCTGACAACATAACAACAGACGTACACTCTAGATAGAAAACTCTAGATGAATTTGGTTTAGGAACTATCACAGAACTTCGCAATGGCATATATGGAACAGACTACATGCCTAATGACCTGAAATCATCAATATTTATGCCACTTCCTAAGAAGACCAGGGATGTGGATTGTACAGAATACATGACAATAAGTCACGAACCACATAACCAAAATACTACTCAAGATATTACATAAAAGAATTAAAAACAAGATGAGGTCGGTGAAGAGCAATTCTGATTTAGGAAAAACAAAGGAACCAGAGAAGCTATACTTTGTATCCGACTACTGATATATAAATATATAGAAGTAAAAAAAAGTATCTACATTTGCTTCATAGACTACAGCAAGGCCTTTGACAGAGTCCAACATGAAAAATTAATCAAATGTCTTCAAGAAATAGGCAAAGATGGAAAAGACATCAGACTGATTAGAAATATATATTGGAAACAGACTGCATCAATAAGGTGTGAAAATAGCTACTCTCCGTACATAGAAATAAGAAGAGGGGTAAGACAAGGATGCATTTTATCACCAAGCCTATTTAATATCTACACAGAGAATATCTTCAAACATATATAAGGAATGTCAGGATTCAAGATCTGTGGGAAAATAATAAACAGCATGAGATATGCAGATGACACTGTTCTTTTAGCAGAAAGTGAACAGGAACTACTAAGACTAAAAGATTAAATCGATCAATCAGGTAAAAATTATGGACTGGACATCCAAAAAGTAAAAGCATGGTAATCAGCAAAGTAATTGAAAAACAAGGGCTAAACATAAAAATACAATAACTTAGTATGAAGAAAGAATTATTAAAGGAAATACAGATCAAGCATATAAAATATAGTGTACAAGATGGTCAGGTTAAAGTCTAGCAGAGTGAACCACCAACACAAGAGACAGGAGATGTTGGGCGTCTGTTGCAGCCAACCTTCGTTGCGAAGACGGCAACTGATGATGATGATTCCCATAAAAATGTGTTTTTGTTTGTAGACACAGTGCTGCTCACGTTGGTAGTCTCTCTCTTGTTTTTTCTTTTTTTTTGTTGAATGGACAATTGTAGAAAATGGAGAACATTTACAATTTTTATTCATACCTTTATTGAAAAGAAACAAAATGCAAGTAAATATTTGGATTTAGAATGAAACAAATCATAAATTAGTACTATTCTTACAGAAAAAAATTATTATAAAAATATGCTGTTAACGAGAGGGATGATCTTGATTCTCAAATAGCAACTGTTCAATATATTCTTCAAATTAGTGAGATATAGTCTTAAATCTCCACATCCAATGATTTGCGTTGGTTTCTTTTTATGGTAAGAAGATAGGCAACTGCGCTAAAAACCTCCTTACACGAGGGTATGAAGATGTAAACGCTATTAATAACTTTCTTGCGATAATCCATGCAGGATAAGCAATCTTTCTGAAGCCAGAACTACTGATATCCCTTTCTCAACTGCACCTTTCGCCGAAGACAGAGGTGTCTGGTTTTAGCTAAAACGGCGGCACAACGCAATTCCATTATCTGAACTACATCCTGCTGAAAATCTAGTAGGACCATGGTCATACTGCAAGAGAAATCCAACGGGGGTTTGATAATGAACGCAGCAGAAGAAAAATTGCACATTTAGTTCTTCAGCACTACTTATTTCAATCAGCTCTTCTTGTAATAGAACACCCAATTCTTTAATGTCGCTCATCGATTGATTATCCACTGTGGTATTTCCATTTGTCAAAACATCATAAAATCTAAATTAAAGTCTGTGGGAAGGACATTTAAGTGTTGAATCTGAACCAAAACACCATCATCCCAGACGTTTGTCATTGAAAAGTTGTTGAACTGGGATAATTCGTGTAGTCCAATGTTGTGCTTCATGAGATACATTCTGGCAATAAAAGCTGCAATGATGAACTTTGTTTTTATTAAATTCAGATTGTTAAATTCAAAACTGCATGCATGGTAACACCATAAAATTTAGTTTAAAAAAAGTCTGCGAAATAAGCAATGTCTGGTTTCCATTTCATAAATTTGTCTTGGAAAATGGGATTATTAGCACCCAAAATATTTGAAAACGGTATCAATTGTGAAAATAAACTTGTCAAAAATAAGCCTTTCGAGAGGCAGCACATTTCAGTGTGAAGAAATAATCCATAGTCCTCGTCATTTTCGTCACACAACTATGCAAAAACCTAGATTTCAATGGTCGCTACGAATTTTGTTTATCACTTTTATGAGGAACTGAATAGACTGATGAAATCTGGCACTCAGATATTTAGCAACTAAAATTTGTGACGAGATCACATCATTTTTTTGTTTTTGGGATGTGGTTGATCAAGTAATGAAAACCTGTTTACTTGTGTTGCAAAGCGATTCGGTGCTGCTAGAACGGACCTGGTTCAATTCCCGTCATCTTTAAGAATTATTTTTATTTTATCCTCATGATTTCTACTTGAATTTACTTGTTTTATATTATTTGAAGAAACCTTATTCTGTCTCTATGTTATTTGTGTTTGCAAAATTGTTCTGTCTCTTAGTTATTTGTGTTTACAAGAAGACCTTTAGGCCCTTGTGTACGAATATGAATGTTCTGTGTTTCTAAGGATACTTTAATACTTCTACGGGATGTTCGTTGATGTTGTAATATTCTTTGTTTCGATTGGTCCGTTCTCAGTGACTTAAGTACATAGGTTGAATGTCTTGACGAGATCACATCTTTTCTTAGGGAATGTGGTTGGTCAAGTACAGAAAACCTGTATACTTGTGTTTCAAAGCGATTCGGTGCTGCTAGAACGGACCGTGTTCAATTCCCGTTAGCTGTAAAAATTATTTTCATTCATCCTCATGCTTCCTACTTGAAGTCATCTGCTAAGTTGACTGAGCACCAATGGGTCTGGGCGGAGTACATGCTGTCGTTTCATAACCAAAAACTCTTCCTTGAGCACTGCATTCAGCACATGAATTTTAATCCTGACGGACCACTTATATTTACAACGTTTTTTGTTGTTATTCTTCTGTATTCTTCTGTTTTCTTATTATTCAATATTTGTTCCGACGTATTTTTCTTATCGAAAAGTTAATATTTTAGTAATAATAATAATAATAATAATAATAATAATAATAATAATAATAATAATAATAAATGTTTTTAGTAGTAATACTAATAATAATAATAATAATAATAATAATAATAATAATAATTATTATTATTATTGTAATTTATTATTATTGTTTCTATCATCGTTTTATTACTAGCATTACTTTTGTGCAGACTTGTAATGTTTGACAGTTTGTTGAAAATAACATACGAATATCTCCATCAAAGCCCCAGGACCCCATAACATACAAGTCGAATTAATCAAAGCAGCGGCAGATATAGGGATAAAATAGTTACATAGGCAGTTTAATATAATATGGAACACACAAGAAACACCAGAAGCCTGGAAAACGCTGTAATAATTCCTATCTGAAAGAAAAAAAGGCAGCAAAAGAGAATGTACAAAGTACAGAGGTATTTCATTTGAAAAATTTTCAACAGAATATTAGAAACAAGATTACGAGTATTCATAGAACCACAGCTTAGCAAATATCAAATGGGATTCCATAAAAGGAAAAAGCTGTATAGATGCCATTTTAACACTCAGACAACTGGCACTCAGACAACTGGCAGAAAAAAAAAAACAACTGAAAAAACAAAGAATTGTGTATCGCATTTGTTGACCAATAAAAAGCCTTTCGACAGAGTAGACAGACAACAATTGTCGAAAATGTTTTCAAAATATCATCATCATTAAGTGCCGTCTCCGCAACGAAGGTTGGCTGCAACGTATCTCCAACATCTCCTGTCTCTTGTCTTGGTGGTGCATTCTGCTAGACTGTAACCTGTCCATCGTGTAATGTTACTCTCCCACTTGTATCTCTGCCTACCTCTTGCTCGCTTCCCTTTGACTTTACCCTCAAGTAAGGTCTGCAATAAGGTGTCATGTCTTTTAATGTGTCCAAAGTATTTTATTTGCCTGATCTTTATTTCTCTTAGTAGTTCTTTCTTCATATTAAGTGTCTTTAGCACCTCTTTATTTGTTTTCTTCTCTTTCCATGATGTTCTCCCTATTCTTCAATATACCCACATCTCAAAGGCATCAATTTTGTCTTCTAATTGTTTATTTAGTGTCCATGTTTCTGAGCCATACATTAATATGGAATAGATGTAGTATTTTATAATTCTCATTTTTAACTTGTTTGTAATTTGTTTAGATATTAATAATTTCCTCATGTCATTGAAGGTACTTTTAGCCATTCCTATTCTCCTTTTAACTTCTGTTTCACATCTGCCATCATTTGTGACTATGTGTCCAAGATATTGATACTGTTTTACTTGTTGTAGTTTCTCTCCCTGTATGTTTATGTTTACCTCCTGTTCTTCTGTGTCTTTGCTGATTATCATGGTTTTTGTTTTTTGAATGTTTATATCCAGTCCATATTCATTACTTGATTTATTGACTTGATCTATTAGTCTTTGTAGTTCATGTTCACTTTCTGCTAAAAGAACAGTGTCATCTGCATATCTAATGTTGTTTATTATTTTCCCATTGATCTTGAGTCCTGGTATTTCTTCTATATTTTTAAAGATATTCTCTGTGTAGATATTAAATAGGCTTGGTGATAAAATGCATACTTGTCTTACCCCTCTTCTTATTTCTATGTATGGAGAGTAGCTGTTTTCACACCTTATTGATGCAGTTTGTTCCCAATATATATTTCTAATCAGCCTGATGTCTTTTCCATCTATGCCTATTTCTTGAAGAAATTTGATTAATTTTTCATGTTGGACTCTGTAAAAGGCCTTTCTGTAGTCTATGAAGCAAATGTAGATACTTTTTGTTTACTTCTATATATTTATCTATCACTAGCCGGATACTCAGTATAGCTTCTCTGGTTCCTTTGTTTTTCCTAAAACCGAATTTTTCTTCACCGACCTCCATTTCTATCTTGTTCTTAATTCTTTCATGTATTATCTTGAGAAGTATTTTTAGTTAGATGGCTCATTAGACTTATTGTTCTATATTCTGTACAGTCCTCAGCCCTGGGCTTCTTAGGTAGTGGTGTGAATATTGATGATGTTAGGTCTTTAGGTATATGGCCTGTTTCGTATATGTCATTGCAAATTTCTGTGATATTATCTACACCAAATTCATTTAGAGTTTTTATTATGTCTGCTGTTATGTTGTCAGAGCCTGCAGCTTTTCCACATTTTATTGAATTTATTGCATGTTCTACTTCTGATTTCAGTATTGCTGGTCCATCATTGTTGTGTATTGTTGGTTTTTTGTTCCGTTGGTCGTCAAACAGTTCTGTTACATAATCTGCCCATCTTGTGAGTGCTTCTGTTTTATCAAATATTATTTTACCATTTTTATCTTTAATGCAGCCACCCCCATTTATAGGATTTTTCTTATTTGTGATCAGCCTTATCTCCTTATGCATTAATTTTGTCTTCTGTTGTATGGACATCTCCTCTATTTTACTGCATTTTGTTTCAAAATATGGGGTTCCACAAAATCAACTAAACTTCTGTAGAAGCTGTTACACAGTCAGTCATGTGCAGTTAAAACTACTATTGGGCTTTCAGATAAATTAACATACACTCTGGAGTGCAACAAGGATGTGTTCTATCTCTCCTGTTATTCATCACATATATCGATTTCATATGTAAAATTGCAAACACTAATAAAGAAGACAACATGAACAACCTCATGTGCGAACTTCCTTTTGCAGGACATGAAGCAATAATATTAACAGCAAAAGAACAACTGCAACAACATATAAATAGATTCCACACAACATGTAGAGACTTTAACATGAAGATCAACACAGAAAAAAAACTGAGGTAATATCAATTGCAAAAAAAGAAACACAACTATTCTAATCGATGTTGAACAATTTAAACAGGTGAAAGAATTCAAGTAAATTGGAACCATCATATCATCGAATGGGAAAACACCACAGAAATCCAACATAGATGCAACATAGCATATCGGATCTTGGGGCAGATGTCTCCTATTTTCAAAAACAAATATGTGAGCATGAACACCAAAATTGCACTATATAAAACGATCATCATACCATGACTATGCTACCAACGTCAAATGCAGGATATCATAGGTTCTTTTGAGTCAAAACACATTTAACAACAGGCGACAGTCCACCTGCGACAGATGTAATTGAAATACATGGAATCCTCTCACAAGAAACATATTTGTTTATCTCAATAAATGAAGATATATACATCAATTCAGACGTTTTACTTCTCTGTTTGTTTGTGGATTATGTCTTCTTTAGGCAAGGTATGCCGTTTTGAAAGGCTGATAAATGTCTGATGGCCGTAGAGTATTGAGTTCATTGTATTAGGGTTGTTCCAACAATCTCTGAGTAACTCCACTTTATAAACAGAAAGTCGCTAGTGGGATTTGAGCCTGCGACTTCTTTAGAACAAAGTGGACAGAGATTCTCTATGTTGGCTTCAACCTAAGAGTAAAACAGTCAATTTCTCTGATTATATTTGAGCTTTTCTTCAAGTACGATTTTGTATATACATTTGTTTTCTGCAAGTGCCGTTTTGTTAAAGGGATGCAACTGTGTAAGTGACGTGTCAGTTATTGAAAATACTAGATTACTTATCTTTGCTTCAGGTCTGTGCATTATTCAAGACATCAACATAACCAATTTTTGGCTGTAGTGATTTTTTTAGGAAAATTAAATAGGTTCAGTATGTTGCAATTGCTTTCTAAATGGTCCTAATGCATAACAGCGTGTGGGGGGATTGGATCGGGCACCATGACCATTATAGAACTGCTCTGTGTCTCTCTATCCAAGAGCCAGACCATAAGAGGAATATTTTATTTTAATAATAATAACACTAACAATAATAATACGAGTTTTCGATTTCTTTAATGTTTGCTTAACAGATTATGTCTTTACACAAGGCTCGTTGTTTTCAAACTCAATCAATCAAGTGCCATGCTGAGTGAAGTAGGCGATCATGCTTTTCCACAACTCTCTGTCTCTTGTGCTAATAAGTTCAGTAGGTGACTTCTTTCTGTGCTACAGTGACAAGCCATCCAGAAATTTCTCTCTTTGTCTTCCTTTTTCCCTTCTCCCCTTGATATTTCCGGTGGTTACTAAATGTTGAAGTTTTACTTTCCTCATAACATGCCCTAACAATCTTGATTGTCGCGTCTAATTTTTGTTACAATTTAATCATTTAATTTTGGCATCGCTGAGAACGTCTACATTAGTGTTCTTGGCTGTCCAAGGAATTTTCGTAATTCTTCTTTAAAAAAAACATTTGAGTTTGCCCCTATCTTATCGTGAGCACTTTTGTTTACTGTCCATGCTTCTCTTCCATAAAGAAGGATTGGCTCAATATAAATACATAGTATTAAAACTTATGTATGCATTGATATTACTCCATTGCATAGAATGTTTCTCCTTTTTTTTGAAATGTTGATTTGACATGTGCGATCCTGTTCTTGAACTCATTGGAGCACCTGCCATCCGATGTTAAAATTGTGCCAAGATGCTTGCCTTTATCCGCTTGATTTCATTTTGCATCATTGGTACTAATACTGAATTTTGACGGTTAGTATTTCTTTGAAACAACCATTACTTCTGGTTTCTTCATGTTTAGACTGAAGCCTTTTTTTCACTTTCTTCTATTCCCATATCTAAGAAGGCTTGAAGTTCTAGCTCGCTACCTTCAATTGGTACTGTATCGTCGGCATATCTTATATTATTCAGATCGTAGCTCACACTGCTATTTCCTTGCATGTTTTCTATGTTTCGCCTAATATACTCTGCATACAGGGAGGACAGATCTGATGACATTACACATCCTTGTCTGACGCCCATCTCAATCTTTTGGAATTCTCCTACATTACTGTCAACCCTCATTGCAGCTGTTTATTTCCAATAAATATTTCTTACTATCTTTCGATCTTTCCGATCAACATTGAGGTTTTATAATATTTTAATTCATTTCTGAATGACTTACCGTGTCAAATGTTTTACTATAAATAATGTATGAAGTACAGATCATTTTGTACTTCTATTGCCCTATTCATCTATGTTCGTATTATATATAAGGAATTTCTTGTGTCTTTTCCTTCCACAAATTCACATTGCTCTTCTGTAATTTCTGTTTTTAATTTTCCTCTTATTTGTCTCATAATTATACGAAGTAGGATCTTGTCACCTGGCTCATAAGGCTGATTTTTCAGTGGTCTTCACATTCTACTGCCCCAGGTTTCTTCGGTAAGACTATGAATATTGATTGCAAAAAATCAGATTGAACTGTTCGCCACTGTTATAGATATCATATAACATTTTGGTGATTATTTCTGTGAAAAATAAGTTGTGAGTTTCAAAGTCACAACTCAATTAATTTTGGTTATACCGTGTATCTCTTCCCCGAAGACAGATGTGTCGGGACATTGACGCAAATAAAACGGCCACACAACGCATTTCCATTATCCGTGCAACATTCTGCTGAAAATCTATTAGGACCATTGTCCCTTTACAAGAGGAGAAAACCAGTGGGAGTTTCTGCTGAAATTCAAGGCAGACATGAGATTCAGCAGCACTCTGGTGTACTGAGCAGCAATATTTGGGATTGCTCTGGTGGACTGAGCAGCAATATTTAGGATAGCACTGGTGGACTGAGCAGCAATATTTAGGATAGCTCTGGTGGACTGAGCAGCAATATTTAGGATAGCTCTGGTGGGACTGAGCAGCAATATTTAGGATAGCTCTGCTCCTCCCTGTAGCAAAGGACAGGGGCTTGAAAAGCTGCTATAAAAATATCCTGCTTCATTTGACCTCCCAGAGTACCGTGGATGGCGATTGTCCAACGAGCGCGGACGAATCACACCAAAAAAAAATATCAAACCTTTATTAGTGAGAGCGTGGAATGTCCGCACAAAAACAGATATAAGGTCTAAAAACAGACCAGAATGAAGAACAGCGCTAGTTGCAAAGAAATTGGCCAGATACAATCGAAATTGTAGCACTGAGCGAAACAAGAATACAGGATGAAGACTAGCTAACAAAAATAAAAGATTTTAAAAACTATTTTTCGGAGCTGTCACAAAAGCTCAGAAAAGAATCAAGAATTAGTTTTGCACTTATAGCCGACCTTGTACACAGGCTCCAATATCTTCCCCGGCGACCTGTCGACCATCTCATTTCCCTACGCATACAAGTGGAAAAAAGGACAGTTTGCAACACTAATTATCGCCTATACTCCGACAATGGCAAACCCAGATAAAGAAAAATAGAAATTGTATAAGGGACTTGACACAGTGATCTTATCTACGCCAAAAACCGATAAACTTATCGTTCTGTGTGATTTTAAAACAACAGTTGAAAATGATCATCAGTCCTGGAATTAAGTCCAAGGAAAGTATGGGGTCGGTAAATACAACAGGAATGGATTACGCCTCTTGAGACTATGTTCCACTCATAATAGCAAAATCACTAACACATTCATTCGAATACCTTCACTCAAAAAGACATGGATGCATACACGTTCTAAATAGAGGCACTGATAGATTATGACATCACCAGGAGGAGGGACATAAGAGGTATATGCATAAATAAAGCCATTTGTGGTGCAGGATGCTGAACTGACCACAGACTGATAAGGCACAATTTAACTTTGACATCATACGACAGAGGCGCTCACAAGGATTTACAATAATGAAATGCTTGAACAATGGAAAATATAAGCAAATCTTAAGAACAACATCCAGTTTCACCCAGGAATTATACACAAAACGAAAACACTTGAACTTGGAAGATCTTAGAATAGAGGATAAATATGCATCACTCTTAAACATCATTTATTATTCTGCTAAGGAAAATCTAGGTCTAGAGGCAAAGTCTGACATCGTCCAACATGTGGAAAAGGTCCGAGTTTGATACGATCCCAACAGACGTCTACGCGATAGAGAAGTGCTTGTCCAGAAAATTAACAATATTTTTGGACGTTCTGAAGCTGTCTCAAAACATGAAAATGACTAAAGGGTCACAAGTCAAGGGAAATAAACAATCCTGTGACAACCCCAGAGTTCTTCTTCTTCTTCTTCGTTCTCAAACTCCTGCAGATTAGCAGAATGTAGTCCGGAGAACGGAATGCGTGGTGTCATGGTTTACATCATTGCTGCGATATCTGCGCCTTTCGGCCGGACACATCCGACTTCAGCATGGCTTTGGGTCACTGACCCTTTATGTGATGGAACAGCCAACTCCATCCCATAACCTCCTTAGTCGCCTTTTACGACATGCTTGAAAGGTAAACAGTGTTGCTATTCTTTGCTCCCCTTTCGGTTCCCGGCATCATACGGGCGAACCCCAGAATGATAAATGCGCTTTCCCAAGCTGGCAAAATATTAGCTCGTGTAATGTTAAACCGACTTACGCAGAAACGTACAGATGATATTCAAACTGAAAGTCAGCTCAGTTTTCGTGTAGGTCGCGGAACAGTGAACATTTTGCTGCTCTTCAACTCTAAGAAAAAATATAAAAACACCAAAGAAAACTTTTGACAACATATATAGACCTCACACAGGAATTTGACGCAGTGAACAAAGATGGACTGTGGAAAGTGCTAGCCACATTTGGCTGCTCCACAAAAATTATCAACATTATGCGACAGTTCCATGACGACATGATGACCGTTGTTATCAATGATGGAGTGCTATCACCAGTCTCTCCTGTAACAAGTGGGGTCAAACAATGATGCGTTCTTGTTCCAACATTATTCTTCCTGATGTTTTCTGGCATATTGTCAGAAGCATCTATATCCCATGACGTAACAGGCATACAGATAAAATACAGAACAAACGGTAAACGTTTCACTATTCAGCGGCGTTTTCAAGATAACCAACGAAAATCATGGAAAATGTGGATATACTAAGATAAACGATGTTGCATGAGATCACTGCGCAAGCAATCCTGGAGAGGCCCTCTCTATCTGTTACAAGCAATCCTGGAGAGATCCTCTCTATCTGTTACAAGCAATCCTGGAGAGGCCATCTCTATCTGTTACAAATGGTTCAGAATGGGAAATTTCGGCTATTATTTAAGTAACATTCTACCGAAGACGGATGTGTCGGGCCATTGACGCGAATAAAACGGCAATACAACGCATTTTAATTCTCTGGATTACATCCTGCTGGAAATCTATTAGGACAATTGTCCTGCTTCAAGAGAGATTCAACAGAAGTTTAAGAACGAACACTGAAAAAGAAGAAGTTTAAGTAACATCCAGCCCTTACTGTGAATCGTGTTAACTCCATGTATATATAAGTCTATGCTTCAAAACCGCCAGATAGGCTGACATATACGATCATGTCCCTTCAAGCAATAATTCAATGGCAAACAAAATGATATCCGCCATTTCGTCAAGTCTAATTGCGTATTTGGAAACATGAATTTGGTTGAATTCATCAAAGAGGGACAAAGTCTGTAGAACAAGTGAGATTGGTCATTTGTAAACATATAATCGAGTATGCCTGAAGGTATGTTTTGCTCTTCTCTGAATCACGGCTGCCATCTTCGGATTTTAAAGGCCAAAAGTAACAAATTGAAAATTGGTTTTTATGATTGGTTGACCTCAGAGAATTGGTTTGGCTTGTTTAACGTTTTCTTGTTTTTTAACAATTAGTTGCATGAAAGTATTTGGTAACGCATTATTTAATTAAGGAGAAATACGAATTTCAGTTTACTATTATCTTTATTTTTGGTTACCTTATCTGTATGAATAAAATAGTTCAATATAGTATAACAGCATAGAACTTCAATTCTCATTATGTTTGAAAGTATTCCTTAGCGTTATGATAATTCTTGACTGCTAACATGGACACGAAAAAAACCCACACTAAATGACAACTCCTTAAAAATGTAAAAAAGAAATGAAATGTTGCAATATGTAGTGTAATACGATGATGCTGGACGTATTCGTAGTTACATCTGGTCAGAAAGTAGAAGTAGGCAAGCGTAAAGTTATGGAGACACAAAGTCACTTTGCTTCACACATGTGGCTGTTTGCCCAAGTCACTATGCTTCACACATGTGGCTGTTTGCCTGAGCAGACACATATTCCACATGCTTCAAACATTATAGAGCAAGCATTATAAACATATCTTGACCATGTGCACTAACTTCCTCTCAGCTCTGTTGACCATGTGCACTAACTCCCTCTCAGCTCAGTTAACTATGTGCACTAGCCCCTCTCAGCTCTGTTGACCATGTGCACTAACCCACTCTCAGCTCAGTTAACTATGTGCACTAGCCCCTCTTAGCTCTGTTGACCATGTGCACTAACCCCTCTTAGCTCTGTTGACCATGTGCACTAACCCCTCTTAGCTCTGTTGAACATGTGCACTAGCCCCTCTTAGCTCTGTTACTACGTCCTACAGCAAAGACGATGCAAATATGCTTGTCAATAAGCACACATGCAGGGGATGCCGGTAGATAGTTTAATATACCTTCGATTACCTTCTGGACTCACCTCCGGATATTCTGTGGGGGTTTATTCCCTTATCCTAAAGTACTCCCGTCCTCACACGTGAAGCAGGGAGTAAATATGCATGGAGTGAATGAATAAAATAGTGATCAAGCAGAATCAGTAGATCTTGAAATTTCTGTTAATGTTAATGAAAAAAACATGACATTAAATGTAGATGAAAAAATGTGCAAATTAGGTATAAACTTTTTCTAGCTCTTTTTAAGTACAATTCGATCTTTTATGATAGTTTTAATCTGGCAACCCTGTTGAGGTTAGAAAATAAGACATCGCTCAAAGTGGGCAGATGGGCACTGTTTGGGAGCTGTATTCGTACTGATAGTGATCATTTGCATTTCTCTTTTTAGCTTCTCAAACTAACACAATCGTTTACATTCAAAATCTTAAATAACTTCTGAGTTTCCCCAGGGAAAGTTTGAGATTTGTCTATCGTCAAATTTAAATCTAAAAAATTAGCTGCTTTGTTAGATTAAGTCGATTGCTGCAGGCGACCATAATAAATAAGATGTTTGCTCTCAGAAAGAAGATTAAACATTTATTTGAAAATAAGACCAATATGGATATAAAATTAGATACACGCAATTACAATACCCATTCTTGCAGCTGTTAAAATTTATAATTGAAATTTTACAAAATTTATAGAATTGAATTTTATAATTGTTTTTAATTTTTATAAACTATTCAGTGAAATGGTTATGCAAAATGTTTTCTTGAGGAAAATAAAGCTAATAAATAAACAAAATAGAAAGCAGCAATAACGTATGACATTATCTAAGTACTTAAGCTACCACGTAGATATTTCAGGTCTAATATGGATATATAGTGCACATTATATGATTTTAATGGATCTCACTATAAATTATTGCTGATTTGGTGTCTTATCTTTACTGCACTCAAAACAAGTGAAACTCAAGTGAAAAACAACGTATTGTCTTACATATGGTTTCTCTCTTCATTACCTATATTGACTTTTCTATCATAGTTGATGTGATAAATATTCAGGCTTTCCAGATCGCAACCGTCGTTTTTTTTAACCCTCTGAACAACTCTAGACTTTCGGAAAGTTCACATGCTTGCAGCCAAGGTAATGTTTAAACACTCTGAAATAGCTTCTATTCACCGTCGCCTTAAGACGACTCTTTCGTCTATTAGCATCAACCATGCCTTCCATTGAAAGTTTTTCCATGCTGTTGTGTCTTTTTTCATTGCCAAAAAACCCACATCTGTCTAGTTATAATGTCGTTGAGTAGTCAACTCGTATTCACATTGAAAATAAATGTGAATTGAATGCCACTTCAGCCATTGGGAGCCTTCGTGTCAATGTCTTGATCAGGCATGGTCTGAGTTTGGCAACTAATTTGGACGTCTACCGCGAAGTGATTCTACCAATATTGCTTTCTTCTGCGTTATCATGGACTGTCTATGCGAGACACGCTCGACAACTAAACTCTTTTCACCTTCGGTGCTTAAGACATCTCATGAGAGTACGTTGGCAGGATCAAATACCGGACAAAGAAATTCTTCAAAAGTCCCATATGCAAAGCATCCATGCACTTTTTATTAGGTCCCAACTCTGCTGGACCGGTCACGTCATCCGTATACCAGACAAACGCCTCCCAAAAAGATTATTCTATGGCGAGTTGTGCAATAGTAAACGTTCAATCTGAGGGCAGAAAGAGTGCTTCAAGGATTACTTAAAGATCTCCCTCAAACACTGTAACATTGATCCTAACCTCTGGGAGTCTACAGCTTAGCTTGGCACACTCAGAGCACAAGAGACAAAAACGGGAGGAAAGATCTGAAAACGCTCTTACTCGGAACCCTCTGCACTCATTCACACACTGCAATATATCTTTCCTAGCACGAATCAGACTCCTCGGGCATCTACAAATTCACAAACCTAAGCCAAAATAGATAAACACCAATGTTTTATTTTTTATCATTTTTGTTCAATGTTTATTGTTTGTCATGCCTTGCTCATTCTCATCTGCAAAGTGATTTGGGAAGTGATTTTCCACAAAAGTTGACGACAATATTTGAAAAAAAATATTCAAATGAAATTTTATGAATTTTATAAATAAAAAACAAACATTCCAAAGCCATTTCTAAAAAAAATATATAGTTTTTTCGCTTTATTTCGCACACATTTGGGAGTTTGGAGCCCAACTTCCCAACAATAATTTCTCACAGTGACCATTCTTCTTCATTTTCTACTGCGTGTTTTCTCAGACTTTTGCAGATCAATAAAATGTAGTCTAGAGAACGAAATGTGTTGTGCTATTGTCTACAGATCTGCTGCAACATCTGCGCTTTTTGACCTGATATTTCCTCACCAGTATGACTTCTGAGACACTTTGGCCACAAATGGGATAGGGTTGCCAACTCCAACATAAAACTACATTAGTTTCCTCTAAAAAGACATGATTGACTTGTAAAACTCGCTATTCTTTGCTTACTTTTAGGCCCTTCAACATACGGGCAAGTCACTATTTTATTGCCCGCTAAGGTAAGTTCTTGCTTTCCCAAAATCTATTGCCCGCTCAGTAAGTCCGTAGTTTAGCAATATCAGGTATAAAGCATAATTTTTCATTAGATTTTAGCCTGAATGAATCTCAATGTCAATTAGATCTTAGCCTGAATGAATCTCAATGTTAATTAGATCTTAGCCTGAATGAATCTCAATGTTAATTAGATCTTTGAACGAATCTCACTGTTAATTAGATCTTAGCCTGAATGAATCTCAATTTTAATTAGATCTTAGCCTGAATGAATCTCAATGTTAATTAGATCCTAGCCTGAATGAATCGCAATGTTAATTAGATCTTAGTCTGAATGAATCTCAATGTTAATTAGATCTTAGTTTGAATGAATCTCAATGTTAATTAGATCTTAGTCTGAATGAATCTCAATGTTAATTAGATCTTAGCCTGAATGAATCTCAATGTTAATTAGATCTTAGCCTGAATGAATCTCAATGTTAATTAGATCTTTGAAGGAATCTCAATGTTAATTAGATCTTAGCCTGAATGAATCTCAATGTTAATTAGATCTTAGCCTGAATGAATCTCAATGTTAATTAGATCCTAGCCTGAATGAATCGCAATGTTAATTAGATCTTAGTCTGAATGAATCTCAATGTTAATTAGATCTTAGTCTGAATGAATCTCAATGTTAATTAGATCTTAGTCTGAATGAATCTCAATGTTAATTAGATCTTAGCCTGAATGAATCTCAATGTTAATTAGATCTTAGTCTGAATGAATCTCAATGTTAATTAGATCTTAGTCTGAATGAATCTCAATGTTAATTAGATCTTAGTCTGAATGAATCTCAATGTTAATTAGATCTTAGCCTGAATGAATCTCAATGTTAATTAGATCTTAGCCTGAATGAATCTCAATGTTAATTAGATCTTAGTCTGAATGAATCTCAATGTTAATTAGATCTTAGTCTGAATGAATCTCAATGTTAATTAGATCTTAGTCTGAATGAATCTCAATGTTAATTAGATCTTAGTCTGAATGAATCTCAATGTTAATTAGATCTTAGTTTGAATGAATCTCAATGTTAATTAGATCTTAGTCTGAATGAATCTCAATGTTAATTAGATGTTAGCCTGAATGATTCTCAATGTTAATTAGATCTTAGCCTGAATGAATCTCAATGTTAATTAGATCTTAGCCTGAATGAATCTCAATGTTAATTAGATCTTTGAACGAATCTCAATGTTAATTAGATCTTAGCCTGAATGAATCTCAATGTTAATTAGATCTTAGCCTGAATGAATCTCAATGTTAATTAGATCCTAGCCTGAATGAATCTCAATGTTAATTAGATCTTATCCTGAATGAATCTCAATGTTAATTAGATCTTAGTCTGAATGAATCTCAATGTTAATTAGATCTTAGTTTGAGTGAATCTCAATGTTAATTAGATCTTAGTCTGAATGAATCTCAATGTTAATTAGATCTTAGTCTGAATGAATCTCAATGTTAATTAGATCTTAGTCTGAATGAATCTCAATGTTCATTAGATCTTAGCCTGAATGAATATGAGTGTTCATCAGATCCTCTTCTTTTTCTTCTTCTTTCTGTCCTCATGTACCTTTCGGTGGTGAGGAGAGAGTGAGTGTACGGTCTTTTGTCCTTCTATTTGCATCTTCTGCTGTTATATTTCCGAGTGTCTCTAATACACTATCTATCCACCTTTTACGAGGGCGTCCAATAGGTCGACTATTTTCGTATCGGATGTTAAGTGTTTTTTGGATAATACTTTGCTCTTTCTGTCTGGTTATGTGGCCGTACCATTTAACTTGTTGTTTCTGGATGTCTACTATTGTTGACTTGATCCTTAATTGTTTCCTTAGTGCTTCATTCCTGATTTTGTCTCTCAAGCAAACTCCAATCATACGTCTCACACATTTCATTTCAGTGATGTTAATCTTATGTATTGTTCTAGAAGCTAATGTCCAAGTTAGACACTGATAACACAATGTTGGTAAGAAAATGCTGTTGAAAAGCGCTTTCTTTGTTTCTAGTGTAATATCTTTGTTTCTTAGTAATTGTGTTAATTGACCAATGACCTGACAGGCCTTATTACATCTTGCGTTTATTTCTGCTTCTTGTTTATTGTCATATCTCAATGTGCTCCCCAGATATTTGAATTCATCTACTTGTTTTAGTTATTTATTGTTTATCTGTATGTTGATGTTCTCCTTTTCTCTTGCAATATTCATTACTTCTGTTTTGTCTATGTTGATTTTCATTCCAAATTGCGTGCCTGCTGCGTCTATTATGCTTAGGAGGTATTGCATGTTTTTAATGCTGTTGTGGAATAAAACCTGGTCATCTGCAAAAAGCAGTTCATTTGCTTCATTAGAATTTGCTGTTTTGTTTATATGGTCCATGTATGTAATAAAAAAGAGTGGGGATAATACACATCCCTGCTTTACTCCTGTGCTAATCACAGTCCTCTGTGTAGCCTGCCGCTGTTCTTACAGTGCAACTTCATCAGATCTAAATCTGAATTAATCTAAATGTTCATCAGATCTTAGCCTAAACAAAAATTACAATGTTAGAAACGTTATTTCTTTAATTTGGTTCAAGAAGGCGCAGATGTTGCAGCAGATCTGTAAACTATAACAAATAATTTGGTTGGATGTCTCTGATGGTAAGGACTAGATCTATTAAATATTCTGACCATCTCCTTACTACGTTGTTTTTCATGTCAATTAAAAATTCGTATTTTTCACAGCTATTTAGATTCACTTCCGTGGGATTTTTATTTCTTTTTTAATTATGAATAATTATACAGCTGTAATTATGACATGCTATGAAAACATTCTTGGCGATAAATGAAATATTTATGATTGTAGGAATAAAGAAGTACCCAGGTTAAAATATGGACACTGCTTCTAAACACACGAGGCATCAGTTATACGAAATAAATACATGAACTGAAAATATACCGTTTGATATCAAGATTAAGTATAAGCAAAAAAAAGCAAATCCATAGCAAAATGTGTCAAAATACAGTTGTGCTACATAAATAGTTGCAATTGACGTTTCGGATGAAAGAACTATATTAATACGGATGATGGTATGAAAGATATGAAAAAAGTCAGTAGATAAGAGGGGTTGAGGGTGGGGGGTTGTGACTGTTTTCAAACGCGTTCCATAGGAAATTAAAATATTTAGTACTAGGCAGCACCACAAGCGGATAAAAACCACAATTAATAGTTATCCCAAAAAAAGATCCCAACAATCTAACAAACAAAGATTAGTTAGTCAGTTAGTCGTCGGATCATCATCACTGCAAACTGGACACGTCCATAGTTGCTCCGATCTCTCGCTGATTGTATCCGTCATTACACTTCTGCTGACAGTACCGGTCTCCTGCTGGTTGACCATCATTTTTTGCGTACTCCTAAATGTTCACTTCTAGCAACACCGCATTTCGAACCCTGATCTTTAATCCTGGCCATTAAAAAGAAGTCATAATCCACACTAGTCTCACTCTCGCGTGCAATCTTCGCCCTCAACTTTCAGAAATAACAACAGAACATAACCAAGACTTATACCTGGCTTTCGTGGATCACGAGAAAGCTTTTGACAGAGTGGATAGAGAACAACTATGGATAACACTACAGACATACGGAGTCCCCCAACATTGGATAAGCCTATGTCAGAGCATACACGCCAATAGTCAATTCGCAGTAAACACGAACACAGGTACATCGGATAATTTCCAAATTCACTCGGGAGTGAGACAGGGACATGTACTATCCCTCTCCTCTATTGTTCATAACATACATAGATCACATTTGCAAAGTGGCAAAGACAACAGAAGGAAACAATTTGAAGGATAGCTTAAACGAATTGATATTTGCAGACGACCAAGTACTAGTTGAATCTAGTCATTAGCAAAGATAGCTGAAGGGGCTATCTATCAATTACGTCAAAAATCCATTTTTACCACATTGGGACCCCCTCCTTCCTCCCCTCTTGTCAACGACTGTTAAGAATTCAGTAATGCCATCCCACACCTGCTTACTTGTGTCATAATTATGTACATACCGCCCTCCCCCTCCTCAGTCCTAATTTCTTATTTTTTAGAAAAAAATGTTTACATAATTTTAGATATCTTTCTCCTATAATTGTTAACGTGATTTATGGGCAATTCTAAATAGAAAAAAGTACCTGGATAAAATTAAATTTGAACATTGTGATCGAGAGCATTTAGTACACATTGACTCAGAGAGAATCGAGATACTTATTTCTGCCATTTATCAGTACTAATGGCATTACGGGGGTATAGCACCATATATATATATATATATATACCTAGATATAAGAGATGAATAAAGCGTTCACTAGAAAAATGCATCTATAACCAGTCTAGAATTTGTGAAATACTGTCAGATAATATGGGGTTATTCAATACAAATCTTGCTAGTCCTCAAGCTCAAAGATAAAAAATATTGTGAAGTCTGTCAAGTATATAAGTGACTGATGACAGGGAAATCGTATAAAATTTGCTAGAAGGTATACATTAGAATGTGAATCAAATAACTGAACATTGTCTTTGAAACACGTAGGCAAGCAGCGAAGAATAGTTTACTAACATGACTAACTCTGTAGTGCTGCCACCTAGTTGGAACCACAGGAATACGTAGTGTCTCCACCTAGTTGGAACCACAGGAATACGTAGTGTCTCCACCTAGTTGGAACCACAGGAATACGTAGTGTCTCCACCTAGTTGGAACCACAGGAATAGCTCTGTAGTGTTGCCACCTAGTTGGAACCACAGGAATAGCTCTGTAGTGTTGCCACCTAGTTGGAACCACAGGAATATGTAGTGTTGCCACCTAGTTGGAACCACAGGAATAGCTCTGTAGTATTGCCACCTAGTTCTAACCACAGGACTAACTCTGTAGTGTTGCCACCTAGTTGGAACCACAGGAATAGCTCTGTAGTGTTGCCACCTAGTTCTAACCACAGGACTAACTCTGTAGTGCTGCCACCAAGTTAGAACCACATGAATATTTAGTGTTGCCACCTAGTTTGAACCACAGGAATAGCTCTGTAGTGTTGCCACCAAGTTGGAACCACAGGAATAACTCTGTAGTGTTGCCACCTAGTTAGAACCACATGACTAACTCTGTAGTGGTGCCACCTAGTTGAAACCGGTAATGCCAAATCTAAATTAGGAATAATGTACTGTGAACAAAGAAATTGAAATATAAGACAACCACTAAATGTAAAATGGCACTTGTGTATGCGATGAGTGTGCAGTATAGCACGCCCCTGTCACATACATACCGTCTATAATAAAGATAAAAGAAATGGTGTTACATAGCCCAAAGAGAAAACATCACGAATCTCTTGGGATATGACATATTCATTTTCCTTGTGCGCTGAAGTTAGCGCATAGGGCAGAGGTCAGATCTCTCCAATTCTGTCTGTTCAAAGATATTCTGTGCAGTTCTTGAATAGTATGAATATTGGTTGTTTTACTTTCTCTAAGTATTGTTCTTCTGAGTGTTTCTTTTGGTCTACTCCTTGCTCTTTTGTCTGTAGATATCCATTCAAGAGAACCATATGACAAATACATCTGTAGAAAAATGGCAGTTGTAAACAAGAATATCGACATGTTAGATGACAATGTAGTACAAGATATTAGGACAATTTAAAAGATAATAAATAATAAATCGGGAGAAGTGATTATGGATGTCAAGAATAGCAATTAGACGATCCAGGGTTTAGTTGATCATCATTTGAGGTTTTCCAAATATCGTCAGTGGTCAATCCAACCACCAGGAAATTATTACCATGATCAAACTCTGCAAAAGTGGAGTAGTACGTGCTGACGGCCGTACTAGTACGACCGATGTTGGTCAATCACTGGCTACGCAGTTCAGCTGCTATAGATATAACTGTATTCCAAGAAGGTAGTATGACATTCCATTGGTGAATATTTCTCAAACTGGATCAAACTTTTTTACAAAAACCCATAGAGTACTTTACTAATAAATCACTCCCTAATGGGCCTAATTTATTTAACCAGATCCGTAAGACAGCGCCGCCCTTTGTCACCCCTGCTTTATGTCCTGGTATTGGAGCCTGTGTTAGAAAGAATTAGACAAAATAATTATATTAAAGGAACCCTCATACCCGGACTAGGCTACAAAAAACTAGTAGCTTACGCGGATGACACTGTCTTTTTACCCTCTAACACAGCATCCATACAAAATATCCTTAAGGATTTTGAATCATATGGAATAGAGAGTGGTTCGAAGGTAAACGTACAAAAGTCATACGTAATGGGTATAGGAAAGTGGAAATATAAAAAAAATTTCCCTTTCAAACTTCCCAGTAGACAAGATCAAAATATGTTATTAATAATGATATTAATTATAATATCAATTATTCTTGCTACATATATTTCCTAATCGGGATATATATGACATGTGTACTCAATATTTTTAGTAGTTGTCAATGAAATACATACGGTGTTTGTTTTTATGGAACACTAGTAAATCAATTCTTGTCTGTAATATTGGTGCCCAATTCAACACGTGAGAAATTTGCTACTAGTTTTTATAAAAGTAGTATGGATTTATTATCAATTACAGCGTTCTCATCGAACAATCACTAAACCACTTCATTATTTCCCTTCCCTAACAACAACTTGCTGAATATAGATATTTTAGATGCAAGCATCTTTGCTCTGTTATTATGGAGAATGCCCAGGATAGCAGATCGATTTAGGAGATTGGACGGTTGTAAGTAATAACAGATTGCGTATATTTACACCGACATCAACGTTTTGAACCTAAGACATTGTGTGCTGAGAGCTGAGCAATTGTCCTAGTGAACGAAGTAGTAGTAAATAATTTAAGACAGTAAATAACGGATTCAACGTCCATTTTCGTAATGGAAGTAATTATAAACATTGTTAAAAATTTACAACATTGTCTCATACAAACAAATATAAATGCATAATATGCTCTGATCTTTGTCATCATCGGGTCTATCAAGAGTGAGAGCTTAGTCACAATGCATTCTTCACAGCCAATGAAGAGATATATTTGTGAATGTAACTTCATAACTCCAGACATTGTCATTTAGACAACAGTATATTTCTAGCAGATGATGCAAAATAGTTTTAGGTATTAGGTATGTTGATTATCATCTATTCACACCGGATGTCCAAAGGTGCTCAGATCTCCGCTTCAGTAAATCTTTCAGGGCATGGTAGCTGATGGTTTTGGTTCCATGTTGGTTCACTGCTCTTTTTGAAATCTTTGTTAAGTGCTCTGTACAGGACACACCTGTCCTCGTTCCCAATTCACGGATTCTCGATATTTACTTATGCTCAGTAAAATATCAAAATCCTCTGATCTTGTGGACTCACGAAGAGCAATGAGTATGTCTTCTCGGTCCATAAACTGGTCATCTCTTATGGTGACAAGACTAGCTAATTGGTAAGTCCGTTTGTTTCCCTCCACACTCGCGTGTCTGGGGACAAAGATAAGCGTGATTTTTCTCAATAAGGCCAGTATTTTAGCTCTCTATAATGATCAACCATCCCTTACTTATGTCACCTGTGTTTACTTTCTGAATCATATTTATTGAATCAATTAGTATGAACGCAGGGGAATAGACTTGCGATTCCAGCCAGTATAGTGTCTGCGTTACAGCAAATATTTCCAGTGTCATACTACTTGTTGTTGTGGTGTAGGCTCCCCTTCTTTCGTGTACTGTTATTCCGTGTAATCTAGCAGTAAAGGCCCATGCATCGCTGGTGACGGATGACCGGCCACCCTGCGTAAATAACAATATCAATGTCATTGGCGTTTTTGCAGATGAGTGCCTTGAACTCAGAATTCACAATCCCAGGGATATGTTATCTGCACTATTTATTGAGCGTAATGTCGGCCTTGACTGTCTCCTAAAAGACCATAGGAATACGTATCCGTTCGTAGTCAATAGTTATTCCTTCTGGGGGGGGGGCAAATCTATTTACCAGTATCCATGGCACGGCCCATCCACGATTTGCCTCTACATGTGGTAGGACTGGACGTATTATTATTATGACTGTGGATGTCCAACAACTGCTTCTGAGAGCCACCTTCCTCTCGAGCAACACCGCGGATATCAATCTGACAACGAAATGTTCAACATGGAAGAGCAAGAGTGTGTTGATGATTATACTTTATGCATAAGTGTGGAATAGTTGGGGGAGTATGTTGATGATTATACTTTATGCATAAGTGTGGAATAGTTGGGGGAGTATGTTGATGATTATACTTTATGCATAAGTGTGGAATAGTTGGGGGAGTATGTTGATGATTATACTTTATGCATAAGTGTGGAATAGTTTGGGGAGTATGTTGATGATTATACTTTATGCATAAGTGTGGAATAGTTGGGGGAGTATGTTGATGATTATACTTTATGCATAAGTGTGGAATAGTTGGGGGAGTATGTTGATGATTATACTTTATGCATAAGTGTGGAATAGTTGGGGGAGTATGTTGATGATTATACTTTATGCATAAGTGTGGAATAGTTGGGGAAGTATGTTGATGATTATACTTTATGCATAAGTGTGGAATAGTTGGGGGAGTATGTTGATGATTATAATTTATGCATAAGTGTGGAATAGTTGGGGGAGTATGTTGATGATTATACTTTATGCATAAGTGTGGAATAGTTGGGGGAGTATGTTGATGATTATACTTTATGCATAAGTGTGGAATAGTTGGGGGAGTATGTTGATGATTATAATTTATGCATAAGTGTGGAATAGTTGGGGGAGTATGTTGATGATTATAATTTATGCATAAGTGTGGAATAGTTGGGGGAGTATGTTGATGATTATACTTTATGCATAAGTGTGGAATAGTTGGGGGAGTATGTTGATGATTATACTTTATGCATAAGTGTGGAATAGTTGGGGGAGTATGTTGATGATTATAATTTATGCATAAGTGTGGAATAGTTGGGGGAGTATGTTGATGATTATACTTTATGCATAAGTGTGGAATAGTTGGGGGAGTATGTTGATGATTATACTTTATGCATAAGTGTGGAATAGTTGGGGGAGTATGTTGATGATTATACTTTATGCATAAGTGTGGAATAGTTGGGGGAGTATGTTGATGATTATACTTTATGCATAAGTGTGGAATAGTTGGGGGAGTATGTTGATGATTATAATTTATGCATAAGTGTGGAATAGTTGGGGGAGTATGTTGATGATTATAATTTATGCATAAGTGTGGAATAGTTGGGGGAGTATGTTGATGATTATACTTTATGCATAAGTGTGGAATAGTTGGGGGAGTATGTTGATGATTATAATTTATGCATAAGTGTGGAATAGTTGGGGGAGTATGTTGATGATTATAATTTATGCATAAGTGTGGAATAGTTGGGGGAGTATGTTGATGATTATACTTTATGCATAAGTGTGGAATAGTTGGGGGAGTATGTTGATGATTATACTTTATGCATAAGTGTGGAATAGTTGGGGGAGTATGTTGATGATTATAATTTATGCATAAGTGTGGAATAGTTGGGGGAGTATGTTGATGATTATAATTTATGCATAAGTGTGGAATAGTTGGGGGAGTATGTTGATGATTATACTTTATGCATAAGTGTGGAATAGTTGGGGGAGTATGTTGATGATTATACTTTATGCATAAGTGTGGAATAGTTGGGGGAGTATGTTGATGATTATACTTTATGCATAAGTGTGGAATAGTTGGGGGAGTATGTTGATGATTATACTTTATGCATAAGTGTGGAATAGTTGGGGGAGTATGTTGATGATTATACTTTATGCATAAGTGTGGAATAGTTGGGGGAGTATGTTGATGATTATACTTTATGCATAAGTGTGGAATAGTTGGGGGAGTATGTTGATGATTATACTTTATGCATAAGTGTGAAATAGTTGGGGGAGTAGGTTGATGATTATACTTTATGCATAAGTGTGGAATAGTTGGGGGAGTATGTTGATGATTATACTTTATGCATAAGTGTGGAATAGTTGGGGGAGTATGTTGATGATTATACTTTATGCATAAGTGTGGAATAGTTGGGGGAGTATGTTGATGATTATACTTTATGCATAAGTGTGGAATAGTTGGGGGAGTATGTTGATGATTATACTTTATGCATAAGTGTGGAATAGTTGGGGGAGTATGTTGATGATTATAATTTATGCATAAGTGTGGAATAGTTGGGGGAGTATGTTGATGATTATAATTTATGCATAAGTGTGGAATAGTTGGGGGAGTATGTTGATGATTATAATTTATGCATAAGTGTGGAATAGTTGGGGGAGTATGTTGATGATTATAATTTATGCATAAGTGTGGAATAGTTGGGGGAGTATGTTGATGATTATAATTTATGCATAAGTGTGGAATAGTTGGGGGAGTATGTTGATGATTATAATTTATGCATAAGTGTGGAATAGTTGGGGGATACAATGACAACCTGTCGCATATCTCAAAATTAATATATCTACATGTCTTGTCTCAATTTCTGCCTTTTATAGTATGTCTTACTTATTCACCCGCTGCCTACTGGGTAACATGTAGTTGCCTTAGGCTGAGGTAGTAAACCTCTGCAGAAAAGCCGTAAAGGAGGCCCTAAAGACAGTCGATGGTGTATGAACCATCTTTGGCACCTCCAGCTGCTCTGCTTGCTTCCAAGTGTATTGTCATTATATTTACCATGGAACTTTAAAATGGTTCAACAATTGCATGATGGAATGCAAACTAGAGTTCAGGATGACGGAGAGTTATCTGAAACTTTTCCTGTCTCAAACGGAGTAAAACAGTGATGTGTATTAGCACCTACCCTATTTAACATCATGTTCTCTGCCCTGCTAGATGATACGTTCACAGATCTAGACTTGGGAGTAAACATCATATATCGAATAGATGGACAATTGTTCAACCTATCTCAGAAAAGTCATGAACATCAGATGGCAAGACAAGATTCCAGATACCACTGTCCATGACAGATCTAGTATCCCCAGCATTGACACTATCTTGATGCAGACACATATTCGTTGGGCAGGTCATTTGGTGCGTATGCCAGACTATCGCATGCCAAAGATACGTTTCTATGGTGAGCTGGAGGATAGAAAATATCAAAGTGGCCAAAAGAATCTCTACAAGGACTCGTTAAAGACCTCACTGAAAGCGTTTGAAATAGAAAAGAGACATGGGAAGAACTTGCACAAAATAGATCTACATGGCGCTTTACAATCAAATGTGCGCATCATCTTGTGAAATGCTGCAGTCCAATAGCGGAGAGTATCTAGAAAGTCACGGATAGACCAAAATCCGCCTACAGTCGTCATGTCATGTCCGAACTGTCCAAGAACATTTACAGTTCGAATAGGGCTCATTAGACATCTACGAACTATTATGCATGGTCATAATCCTAACTGAATTTTCAAAAGTAGATGTAAAATGACCATCATCACTTGTGATGAACGAACACAAACATTGAAACTAATCAACCGTGCTGAGAGGGGGGGTGTGTAAATAGGCATAGTACATTTTCATAAAACCTCTTCAGCAAGCAGTCATGTGTGAAACTTAGTCACTGTGTGTCTCGGTAAGTTACAATGGTCTGTTTCTTGACCTGCAAAGATGCTAGAAGAGATAAATGATTATCATAATTAGGATTGTTCACAGTTCATCACATTTACTCTTGATGCTGTAAAAACAAGAACAGTTTAGTTTAGTTTCGTTTCTTCAATAAACACCAAAATCTAATACAACATTTCACAGTGTGGCAATGACCTTGCTAGATTGCCAAGTTCATTAAATAGATCGCGTATCTGATATGATTAATGTTGGTGACAAGAAGAATTCATGTTAAAGACATCAAATGCAGATCAGCTATGAGAATAACGTTGACGGGTAACGAATGTTTAATGGCACTTCGGATTTGATTCATCTTGTTCGTCAATAATGCTCTTTGTCTCCATTCATTGTCATAAATTTCTTGGAATGAATGACTGCGACACTTAATAGATTCTGAACAATGCTCTAACATCATCAAGACGATTTGAAGACAATTTAAATGTAGGAACATTTAAAAACGAACATCCCGGAAAAATTGTCCTGTCTACTTGTGGATTATATTATCAGCTGTTGCACTAGCGATGTCCAAGACACACATTGTTAATTAATTTATTGTTAAATATTGAAACGTCGAATTTGTCATAATCTAATCACAATTTAAAATTGATTGGAAAAATATCTGGTACAGAGGTGTCAAGAAAAAACGCAAACAAAGATTACATTATTTTGTTCTGAAAACATCAAATCATGACATGTTCAATTGTAGTGGAGATTTAATGAACCTCTCATCGGTTATGCGTCGCGACGACATCTCCCAATTCTAAAATGGATTTAAGAAACTGTTGAGCTTTGAGCATGAAAGCTGACTTGCATGTGATGAAATTACCGACAAGTTTATACATTGGAAGCACGTATTTGGACTAGTCCCCTTATTAGTTTAGTAGTTATATTGAATATATTCTTCATCAATGTATTTGTGCATGTCTTCACGCTGAATACATTGTCTTGTAGCAGAGATATCAAGTGTTTAACTTGAAGTGCAAGATTAAATAACCCTTTATCTCCAAGACTAAATAACCATTTTTCTCCTTTTCCTGTGGAACATGGTGTAGAATACTTCTTCCTATGTGAACACATTGAGATCTGAAGACATTCTTCCTATGTGAACACATTGAGGTCTGAAGACATTCTTCCTATGTGAACACATTGAGATCTGAAGACATTCTTCCTATGTGAACACATTGAGATCTGAAGACATTCTTCCTATGTGAACACATTGAGGTCTGAAGACATTCTTCCTATGTGAACACATTGAGGACTGAAGACATTCTTCCTATGTGAACACATTGAGGTCTGAAGACATTCTTCCTATGTGAACACATTGAGGTCTGAAGACGCCGTCACAGACGCGCTCTGTACCACTTCGCCACAGAACCGGACTATATATATATATATATATATATATATATATATATATATATATAGTTAGATAGATAGATAGATAGATAGATAGATAGATAGATAGATAGATAGATAGATAGATAGATAGATAGATAGATGTTTCTCTGTTGACATTGTTTGGTGTGTAGTGATAGAGGATGCCGTATATTTGATTTTATCTACTTGGATCAGTTTGAAAAGAAAATCTGTTTAAAATCTCCACCTTCCTATACCCATTACGTATGACTTTTATACGTTTACTTTCTAACCTCACTATATTTCATATGATTCAAAATCTTCAAGGATATTGTGTATGTATGTTGTCTTTGAGGGGAAAAGACAGTATTATCCGCGTAAGCTACTAGTTTTTTTGTAGCCAAGTCCGGATATGAGGTTTCAGTTTCTTTAACATTGTTATTTTATCTAATTCTGTCGAAAACAGGCTCCAATGCGAGGGCGTAAAGCAGGGGTGACAAAGGGCAACCTCCCTTACAGATCTGGTTAGATAAATTAGCTCCGTTAGAGAGTTATTTATTAAATAAGGTACTTTGTGGGTTTTTGTAAAATAAGTTAGATCCAGTTTGAGAAGTATTTATCAATGTTACTTCTGTGTATTGTTTCGTGTAGGAAGGCTTGAGATACTCTGTTGAAAGCTTTTTCTTGAGCTATGGATAGTATCGTAGACTGAGTTCTTTTCTTTAGTTTATGGAATAATATCCCTTATAAAGTGTGCGTGTTTGCTGATGTTTCTATTCTGTACGCTGCATTGCTGGTCTGTGTGGATCAACTTGTGCATGAAAGATTGAAGTTTTAGGGTTAGAGCTTTCGTGAGGATTATGTAGTCTGTGTTTAACAGTGAGATGGGTCTGTAACTTGTCATATGTGTTTTTGCTTTGTTTTTTTAGAATTAGATTTATGTATGCCTGGTGTACACGCTGTGGGGGTTTGCCTTGTTGGAGGGATTCGTTGAGCGTGTTCAGTAGTGGTTGACCTATGATGTTGAAGAAATGTAGATGAAACTCGAAGGTGATTTTATCTGGTACTGGTGGGGTGCAAAGGGAACGCACTGCTCTCGGCGGACCCAGATTAGCAGACAACCAATATCCCAAATGTACCTAATCGCGGTGCACACTGGAAACAGAAACAGCAGCTCGAGTTGATTCTGGCCAAATCATTTGGGGATCGTGTCCGAGAATGTGGAGGTAGCAGATGGAAAGAGATTGACTGCATAAAATACACAATATCTCCGACACCACCAGCAACACCACATACAGCGACACTGTCGATATACAGTGAAGCTAGTTAGTCCAGTACGAACATTGGAGGAGCGGCCAATGAAAAAAAAGCATGAAATGGTGGATGCATAGCGAAAGACAGAAAGATTTCGTACTGAGTACAATGAAAAAAGTGAAAGGGCAGAACAGCACTAGAGGGCATCACCAACTGAAAATAGAAAGTGAAAACGATTAAGGAAATGGGAACTACAAGCACTGTTAGCTCGAGACAAGCTTCTAGTTACCTGTTTTTCTTATAGGCAGAGACCCATACCCAATAATGGGCGTGTAGCAAAGCAAACGTCCTGGCCTAACTCTATTGTCGAAACTTCCTATACCGGAAACATGCTTGCGAAGAGAAAGGTTTGCCGTACCAGATAGGCTCAGGCAAAAAAGGGACAAAGATGGCACTCCTGGCCCAACTCCACTGTCAAGCTTTCCTATACCGGAAGTACACTTGCAGAGAGAAAGGGTTTGGTAGCCGATGGGATCAGGCACAAAAGAGACAACGATTTAGCCCTGACCCAACTCTACTGTCATATGTTCCTATACCGGAAACACACCTGCAGAGAGAATGGGTTCAGTACCTGATCGGTTCTGGCGCTATTGGGACAAGGTTGCTCAGCTCGATAACGCCTTGCTCTCAAACGCGTGGTGTGAGACTCGAACTTGGGCGAGGGGTTCACAATGTCGGTGAACGACACCTCGTCTAAGAAGGCGAGAGAGCCAGGGTCCAACTCTTCTGGTGAGCTCTTCCTCCTAAGGGACCAGGCTCACGGATGAGAAACGGTTCAGTACCCGATGGGCACAGGCACAGTGCGTCCAATTACACGAGGCAAGTTCACAGGCAGTGGAACACCTCGTGCGAGACAGATATGAGCAAAAATCGTCTGGGCGAAGAGTCACTACACACACGCGTGACTGGCGACAGATAGGGAGGCTGTCACATGCTAGGGTAGCCAACCCGAATTGTCAAGGCATGTCGAAATAGGATGTGCTAGGTCTACAAGGTGCATAGCACAACGTAAACACGCTCCCGGCGGAAACCGCATGGATATCCATGCTGGTTACAATGGAGCGAACGCAAAACAAACAAACAAACAAACATCTGGTATTGGTGACTAGTTTTTTTTTAAAGCTTCGGAGTGCATTGTGTAGATCTGTTTGTGTCAAGGGTTGGTCCAGCATGTGTTTGTCCTGTTCTGTCAGACCTCTCACATAGGTTAGGAACTCCTTATGTTTGTCCATTGTGTTTCCTCTTTTGTGTAGAACGTGAGATAGAATTTGTGAAAGCTGGGCCTATTTCGACACCTGCTTTAAGTGTGTTTTCCGCACCGAGGATCACCTTCATTTGTCTACAGCATTGGATGTTTTGTTCGATGGTTAGGTATTGTTTGCTTGGTGTTTTGTGCTCCGGAGTGTCTAGCTTCGTCCGCAATAATGCCTATTGCAGGTTGTGTTGATCGTTTTTGTCTAGATCTTCTTCAAGGTCGGGTATTTGTGGTACCCGACTGTCTATGCTTTTTTGTTAGACGAATGGCGTCCACTAATAGTTGTCTTTACGTCGCAGTTGTTTTTGAATGATGTGGCGAGAGTCTGTGTTCCTTCTCTGAATGTATATTTTTAGCAGGGTCTAATAGTCTCCTAGGATTTCTTTCGGCCCATGTTCAACATAGTCGCACAGTATTTTATTATGTTTCCATGTAGTTAGGGTTACTATACGTCCGGGTTTCCCCAGACACGTCCTATTTTTATGCCCCTGTCCGGGCGGCTTTCCAGAAAAATGGCTTTTGTCCGGGTTTTTCTCCGTCCCCGACCGTCCGTCCGTCCAACAAGCGCGCCAGCTATATTTAGCGCAATGTTAACACGGAACGAGTGTTTTCTCTGATGCAAAAACACTGGACAAAGGAAAGAGGTAAGTTGCTCATTGAATCTGTCACAGGAATTCTGTTTTTGCAGCATAACTTGAAGCATATGTCATGCAAAGAATTTCACACATATCTCAGCAGCCAGCCTAACTTGTTGAAGGCCATCAGTTCTTCTGAGAAATACGCTTGGGCTCAGCCCCAGGCGCAATCTATGATCCCAACGTCAATTTCCTCAAATGCAAACGATTTTGGTGATAATGACTCAGAATGAGATACTTTCACTACTGTTTGGTAAACTTCAGTAATTTAGTTACTAACTTACTGTTTCTTTTCATTCAGCTAATATGGTGCATTGAACACTCAGTTAATACAAGTTTATAATTTAATAAGAACAATATTTTATGTAGTTCAACTTTAATTTTATTTGTGCATCACTTAATTAGCCATATCTAATGAAAATTGTGCATATCCTCGTTTTCCATCTGACACTTATGGTAACCCTACATATAGTCTTTGTTTTGAAGTAGGCAGTTGTTGAACTTCCAGTGTGGCGATTTTGAATGCATGTCTTCTGTAAGGGATCCGTATAGAATTGTGAGGACGGCTTTGTGCTCTGCGTATTGTCATGTAATATTCCGATTTCTCTATGCCCCTGTCTATTTATAACACATTTTTAATGGAAATGTTGAAATGTGTTTCTTAGAAAAAAAAGCTCATAAATGAATGATAATATGTATAGTAATAATAATAAATAACAATGGATAGAATCGACGAGGCTGGGCGATTTGGGATTGTGAAGCTCACTAATATGTCTACCACATAAAATGAGATTTGTAATTTTACGGTATTATAATCGCAATCGAACAGCAGATGCGCCAATTAGTGCCAATATGTGTGATTATTTCCTTTGCCTATGTTTATCAGTTTATGTTTATCATTTATTAATTTAAAAATAATTATATTTAGGGTTAGGGTTAACCCCTAGCTCTAACCATAACTCTAAAAATGAATATTTAAATTAATTAATGATTATTAATAGACATAATATTTAGATAAATTAACCACAAATTACGTAGGTAGGCATTAATGGGAAACAATAACGAAACGGTGGTTGCCGTGCGATCTTAGTACCAATATTACATCGATTATAAAAATGTACAAGAGATTCTACAAGAAAATTAAGAACATGAAAAACAAAGATGATATGTATGAACCAACAGAAATAATAAATGACGAAAACGGTAATGCACTAAAAGAACCGAAGCAAATAATGGAAAGATGTCAACAATATTTCAAGGAACTACTAAACATAAAGACGGAGAAGGGACACAACAATAAACACTACAGCAGCAAACCTAGAACCAAATATACTACTATCGGAAATACAAAATGCAATAAACAAAACACTAATACACAAAGCAGCATGCTCTGATAACATACAAATAGACCTCATCAAAGCAGCAGTATTGAGTGGGAAAAAAATTGGCTACACAGACTTTGCAATGCAATATGGAAAAAAACAAGTAACACCAGAAGACTAGAGAAATGCGACAATCATTCCCATATGGAAGAAAAAAGGAAGTAACAGAGACTGCACAAAATACAGAGGGACATCCTTACTAAACCACACAGGAAAATTGTTAAAATATAGGAACAACGATTACGATCATACATTGAATCACACTTAAAAACGCTCAAATGAGCTTCCGTAAAAACAGAAACTGTACAGATGATATCTTTACACTTAGACAGCGAACAGAATGAGCGACAAGTAACAACAAAGAATTATACGTCGTATTCCTTGGTTAAGAAAAGGTCTTCGACAGAGTAGACAAACAACAAGTATGGAAAATACTATCAATATATGCAAAGGCATTTATGCTAATAGTCAATGTGATGTAATAACAAATGCAGGAGTGTCCAATAATTTCCAAATTCAATAAGGAGTTCGCCAAGAGTGTGTCCTATCTTCTCTACATTTTATAACATATATCGGCCACATCTGTAAAATAACTAGTACCAACGAAGAAGATAACATAAAAGACAAATTGAACGAACTACTCTTTACAGACGACCAAATACTAATAGCGACATCAAAAGAACAATTGCAAGAACATATGAACAGACTCCACACAACATGTCAAAAATTCATCATAAAGATTAATATGGAAAAGACCGAAATAATCTCAATAGAAAAGAAAGAAAGAAATATCACTATCTCCATCGATGATAAACACATTAAACAAGTAAATGAGTTCACTTACTTAGGAACCATTATATCGAGTGAAGGGAAAACCAGTAAATAGAGAGATACAAAATAGATGCAACAAAACATATCAGATCCTAGGGCATATGACACGTATTTTCAAGAAAAAAACTGTAAACATAGACACTAAAGTTGCATTATACAAGACTATTATTATTCCATCACTATGCTACCAGTGCCAAACTTGGACAATGACAGCACAAGACAATAGAAAAATAGTGATTGCAGAAATGACATGTCTACAAAGAATACTTGCAGTGTCATTAAGAGATAACATCAGACAGATAACCAGTATTGGAACACATAAAAAGACAACAGATCAAGGAGTTTTCACACGCTTCCAGGTTACCAAGAGATAGCATGCCACAAATGGCTATGACACATATACATAATGGCTATAAAGCCAGAGGCAGACCATGTAAAAGATGGATCACATAAATCAAAGAAGCCACAGGAACAAGCTTATAAACAGCACACAAGAAGGTCATCTCCAGAGAACTTTTTCCAGCCCTGATGCCGCAAGGCAAATACGAGTCACAGAGTATAGATAGATAGAATACTGATATATATTGATGTTTACTTTGTTTATGCTATAATTTACCTCGATATTTTTATTTACTATACTAAAAGTCTATTCATGCATGAAAATTAAAATTAATGCATCAAAATACGTAGGCCTGTAATTTATGAAATGCACATTATTTTATTATGCAATCTATCATGTAAGGCACACCCTTGGATTAAAGCAAGCCAAGTTTTCAATATTCTGTATACCTCGTATAAGATATAATGAAGACCAGTCAACATTAATTAAAAACAAAAATTGGGCATACTGTCTTGATAACTATGACTACGTGGCTTTCACTTCAGTGAAATTCTCGACAAATGTATTACATAGTTGAAATAAATAATAACAGTAAAACAAAGTACAGTACACGTGTTTTTATTGAAAAAAAAACACAATACAGGGATGTTGTAAATATGTTCGTAACGGGAAGTGTAGCACAGCGGTGAAATAATTGTCAGAAACACGCTATGCAGAGTTGCATGTATTAATTTTTCTCGAAGATCGGGTGAAAATATTGTTTCAAATTGCAAACATTTACACAATATGTCATGTCAAATGAAGTCGTACTCCTTTTCAGATGCAGTTAATTGTACATTTAATTTGTATATAATATATAAGGACTTATTTTTATACTTAAGTTATTATGGTGCTGAAATAACACGTAACATGTGTATAACACAAATTGCATATGTACGTAAACTTTCAACAACACAGATATAATAGTTTACTGAGTTTTCAATTTTCCGTAGACACGAATTTCAAAACCCACTATTACACATATATTTAAAATAGCGTGGACACGACATTGAAGAAAATCATCGTCAACGAGCCATTGGTGTGGCGGATAATGGGGTGATATTTTGCGTCTTTACAAGAACGATGAATTGTTACATCAGCAATATTCTACATCTCAACGGTCCTACAAAACCGCTGACAGTGCTCGTAATAGACTTCGGAGTGACCAATCACGTGTCATTATCCCTGTGCAAGATCGTCATATTGTGCTAAGTCTCCTCACGAACCGTTTCCTCCCGTGGAGCCAAAGAGCAAGCGCAATAATAGATACAAGTAAAGTTTTCACCATTCAACGCCATTTAGACGTATTGTGGAAATGTGGTGTTAGTCTTGTATGTTTTACTGACCAACTGACCTGGGGATGAAGTGATCAGCATCAAGCCTACGAATATATGTTACCAATATTATTAGACTGGGTCAACCTAGGAGCAGTTGGTTACTTAAAATAATAGTTACCCAGCTGAATTAGAAATTTAACCATGGACCACCAGAACAGGAAGCCAGTTCAATAACAGCAGAGCACGCTCACGCCAGGTCAATTACAACTATGTGTGGTAATATCAGTTCAATAACAACTGAGTGCGGTAACATCAGTTCAATAATAACTGAGTGCCCTAAGACAAAGTCGGTTCAATAACAAATGAGTGCGATAACACAAACACAAACTCAGTTCAATAACAACTGAGCGTGCGAACACAAACACAAACTTAGTTCAATAACAGATGAGTGCGATAACACAAATACACACTCAGTTCAATAACAACTGAGTGCGCTAACACAAACACAAACTTAGTTCAATAACAGATGAGTGCGATAACACAAACACAAACTCAGTTAAATAAAAACTGAGCGTACGAACACAAACACAAACTCAGTTCAATAACAACTGAGCGTGCGAACACAAACACAAACTGAGTTCAATAACAGATGGGTGCACTAACACAAACACAAACTGAGTTCACTAACAGATGAGTGCGCTAACACAAACTGAGTCCACTAACAACTGAGTGCACTAACACACACACAAACTGAGTCCACTAACAACTGAGTGCACTAACACAAACACAAACTGAGTTCACTAACAGATGAGTGCGCTAACACAAACCTAATTCAATAACAACTGAGTGCGCTAAGACAAACACAAACTCAGTTCAATAACGACTGAGTGCGCTAAGACAAACACAATCTCAGTTCAGTAATACATCATCGTCAACAGCACCGACAATGGGCATAGCAACACTTCAGATGGACTAGAAAGCTGTGAAATATTGTCTCATTCACTGACAAGATCATATGGAACATGTTCTCTGCAGGTGGACGTATGCGGATTTGCCGACGGTGTGGAGATGTACTTTCAGATTGTTGTGTTCGTCAGCACAATCGATTTGGTGGTGGTTGTGTTCAGAATTTAGGAGAATTCCCCTTTCGTCATCGATTGCTTGTTCACGTCTTCCATGGAAATGTCAATACTGGGATGTGTAGCGATAGGGGTTCTGGATACATTGATTGCTCTTGCGTTCGGCGATCGTTCACATATTACCCAGAACTGCAGCTTCTCTAGTAAGATAACACATTTGCTCACACTGCACGCGTTACGCAGCATTATCTATGGCAGCGGAATACTGTGACGATTGATTTCACCTGCCTTATCCCTAGGCATGACCACTATATAACATCGGTGGGAAGAGTGTGGGCAAAGAATCTTATATGAAATGTTCTCTAGCTAATTTACAACAGCCCGAAGCTGCTCTTACACGTAATCAGGACTTGACTCCCCGGAATATCATACAGAAGACTTTTGTGTCTCATGCGAATTCAAGCTTATTTTGTAGCACACGGTTGAGATACCAGATACTGAGGATTGTGTCAGTAAATGTTTTGTTTGTTGGAGGAAATCCAGTTTTTCTTCAGATATGCGACGAAATACCAAATATCAGTAAATGCAAGGGCCACGTTGTGCATTTTAATGTTCTATTTGCACGATGTGATCTATATTTAATTTCATCTCGTGAAGAGGAATGCAGGAAGATTCGAATTCGTTGACAGATGCTCTCCAAACTCTCTCACGATGTGACTATACTTGGCATGTGTAGAAATCATCTGCCGAACAATCTAAGGTAGAGATGTTACATGAAAAGTATAATATTTAAATCTCTTGTCTACAAGCGACTGCGACATAAACGCTAATATAAAAGCATATGTTAAAAGTAACAATAAAGTAATTACACATTATTGAAATGTTATAATATTAATTGCACATTATTAGGAAGGATATAATACTAAATTTCCCTCAAAATATGAATAACAAAATGTGGTAGCCAGATGTTTCAACTGCATACTGTAGTGTCCAGAACTTTGAAGTTGTGGTGCAGTGCTCGTCTTTGACGGTGTGGTACAGAACTCGTATTTGACGGTGTGGTACAGAACTCATCTTGACGGTGTGGTACAGAACTCGTCTTTGACGGCCAAAGTACCGAGTTCAAAAGCATATCCCGCCACAGGCAATCGTGCATCCGATCCGTTAAGAAAGCAATGTCAAACTACTGAACGCAATTATATTGTCTAGAGAATCACTGCAGCCTAATGTTTTGTGTTGACAGCAACATTCGGAATAGGATATGCGACCAACTTTTTTTCAATACTACACAGTGTATAATATTAATTGACTACAATTATTCAGTAATACAGACTTACAGTTACTTGTACATTATTCGAATACATAATGTTAACTACACATTATTCGAATGTATAATACTCATTACACATTATTCGATTGTATAATACTCATTACACATTATTCGAATGTATAATACTCATTACACATTATTCGATTGTATAATACTCATTACACATTATTCGAATGTATAATACTCATTACACATTATTCGAATGTATAATACTCATTACACATTATTCGAATGTATAATACTCATTACACATTATTCGAATGTATAATACTCATTACACATTATTCGAATGTATAATACTCATTACACATTATTCGAATGTATAACATTAACTACACATTATTCGATTGTATAACATTAACTAAACATTATTTGGAGGTTTAATATTAACTAAACAATATTTGGAGGTTTAATATTAACTAAACATTATTTGGAGGTTTAATATTAACTAAACATTATTTGGAGGTTTAATATTAACTAAACATTATTTGGAGGTTTAATATTAACTACACATTATTTGGAGGTATAATATTAACTACAGATTATTCGGAAATATAATATTAACTACACATTTTTAGAATCAATAATATTAACTACACATTATTCGGAGATATAACATTAACTACAGATTATCCAAAAGTATAACATTATCCACGAATTATTCGGAGCTATAATAGTACAGAAACTGCTTCTCGGGGGCATATTTAACTACATTATTCGGTGGGAAATTATTACCTGCACTCCCTTTCGGAGGTAACAGTGTAAACCACAAATTATTGGGACGTATAATATTAACTGCACAATATTCGGAGACAAGGAGTAACTTGATTCAGATTCATACTATCAGCTAAAAAACATTTATAGGTAATTATGATAGATCTATATGAATTTCGACTTCCCATTTTATACTTGCTGGCTGTGGAGATCGCAATGTGCCGATCCCGAAGATTGTTTTTCTATGTACAATAATTTATTATTTCATATTAGCTTACACAGCCTAAAATCGATCCACGTGTTAGCCAGGTGTCTCATGAGAACTACGCCGGATGCACCACAAGCAGCTGCATTTTGAGTATGTCGTTCTAGTAGCTCACACAAGCAGCTGAATTCTGAGTATGTCGTTCTTTAGGGTGTCAAATAAATAACTACATTGTTGTGAAAATATTGCTGATCAAATTTTTGTATTCTCCGCATGTAACATATACTGCTATTGTGTGTCTTATTTTTGGTAGTTTTTCTTGTTACAGCTCTATTCACAAAAGATGTTGGAAATATCCGCCACTGTTTAGTTGGCACGTATGGAGATCAAATACTGAAACGTCTGCAAATAACAGTGGTATTCTGAAGTACAGGTAAATGGAGTTCGAACTATAAAGTAAAAATAACGTTGCATTTTACTTAAATTCAAATCAGTCCCCCACCGAAGGCGGATGTGTCAGGACATTGGCGCAAATAAAAAATGTGACACAACGCATTTCCATTCTCTGGACTACATCTTACTGGAAATATAATAGAAATATTGTCATGCTATAAGAGAAATCCAGCTGGAGTTTGAGAATGAACGCTGGAGAAGGAGAAGAAATCAGTTCCATGTCATTTAATGGACACCCTGTATTAACCAAAACGAGCTGTTCCGGTTGCACCTCAAGGAGTTGCATTCAGAGTAGTGCCGCTCTATTTGCCCAGAGAATCATATGAGACTATTGCAAAACCCTTTGCAACCTACAGCTGCAGTCCATTACCCCCATAGCTACCGTGTTCGACCATACAAATATGGCTTGAGAGATCCAAAAAATGATCAAGTTGAACTATTTAAAAAAGTAACTCATAGGCTGTCTCAATCTTCAAGTAATTACACATGTTGCTGAATAAAACAATATCCGACGAGCTATATACTCCACATTAGTTGATTAATTAGTTAGTCGTCGGATCATCATCACTGCAAACTGGACACGTCCAAAGTTGTTCCAATCTCTCCTGAGTGTATTCGCCATTATACTTCTGCTGACAGTACCGGTCCTATGCTGGTTGATTATCATTCTTCTGCGCCCTCCAAAATGTTCACTTCTAGCAACACCACATTTCAAACTCTGATCTTTAATCCTGGCAATTGAAAAGGAATCATCATGCACACTAATCTCAATATCGCGTGCTATATCTCTTATGGAATCCAAAACATCAGCTCAATCCATTGCCCCAACGCCATGTGCCACAATCGCATGATGCCAGTTGATCTACTCTTTCATTGCCTCGAACACCCACATGTCCTGGCACGAAAATAAATGTAACCACTAAATGAAACTAATAAATGTAAATATTATTTTATTTCTCCACATTGCTACTGTATAATTTCCAACCTCGTATGAGCCATACAGACATTGACATCAATATGTATAGAGTGTCTAACATTATTGTACTGTAAATATCATAGAATCTACTGTTGTGTCATCGTGAAGTGTTGGTGAAATCGTGTGTTTTCACCTATTTTTGAGATTGAAGATATCGATTTTTTTCATCATCATTTTAATTTTCCTGAATCGAATAGTCCTGGCACCAATTTGTATGTCATCCTACTTCAAGTGTAAAGACAAATAATACGCTGATACTGGGATTCGAACCCAGATTATTCTGAGGAAGACGAGTTCACACACCACTAAAATCACGTGACACTTCTATTGGCTAACAAAATCAATTTTCACTGCAAACTAAAATGACATCTGTCACATTCAAGTGAAATTCAAAACTTTGAATACCTATAACCCCATTGGCTTGTTCTACATGCATGTCCCAGGCTATTGGTATTATTCGTGCCGCGTTGAAAGCAAACTCCCATGACACCTCCCAATAAATATTTTTTTAGTGAATCCAGTGTTCCTTTCTCTGTGCAAATGTAATGTGCAGAACATATGCATTTGTAAATATAAGATGTCCGCTTATTCTATAAGAAAGACATCTGCTATCGACATTAAATCAATAATGACCTAGCGGTTCCTTTTCAAGATTACGATCTTCTTTTTGAACTATCCGGTCATAGCGACAATAATTTTCATGAATTGTGTGTTTTGATTCTGTTTGTTCGACATTACCGTCTGGGGAGCAAGTCAACTATGATAAGCCATACAATTTAGAGTCGTGGGTCGCACCTGGAGAAATAACTGAAGCCAAATTAAAAACAAAATAAAAAAATAAATATTTAAATATTACCAAGAAAATAACTGTAGAAATTAAACTGGCTATTAATCATAACAAGTTCCTTCATCTATATTACGTAGTCAGCGTAAGGGACATTCATGGACCATTCGACGTCTATGTGGGAATAGGTGTCACATTTGGTATGTTCAATGTAAAAGGAAAGATTTAAAGAAAAACGAATTCAAGTTTTATAAAAGCCAAGCAGAAGGTAACTTCCTGAAGGTCAAATTCAATATGACAATAAGGAGAATTCAATCACATTTTAGCAGGTAAATTAACCAAAAATAAACACAAACAAATTAGTGTAATGTGATTTAAAAAACAACAAGAACCCCAGTAGTAGATTAACAAATATGAAATATGATTTTATGATGTGTAAGTATCACAGATGATTTAGTCATCGCTGTTAGATCTAGTTAACATAATGAAACATATCGTATGTAAGAGGGTGTTCTTAAATTACATCAACAATTAGAAGACAACTTTGCCTCATGTAAGCATGGGAATATTTGACAGTTATAGACAGTTGGGGAATTGACAAAAGTTGACGTCAACAATACGGTCGGCGTTTCAATATTATCAATGCATTTTATCTATACCTAGATCACATGACAGAAAATAACAAAAACAGAGACACAATGAATGTGGGTAAAGCAGAAGTTATGAACATAACAAAAGAAAACCTAAAATGAAGATCCTAATCAAATCATATTACAGAAAATCTGTGCGAGGACAAGGTGTCTGCATCTCCGCGCATTTGATTCAAGGAATGTGGATAAAGCATTGTATAAAATAACCACATACTTATAGATTCATAGATAATTTATAGAAAATAGTTTTATATTTCATGTTTCTGCTTCTACTTTAAGAATGTTATATTTCAGCTTTTTAATCTTATTAATAACATTCACAGCAAAATGACTTATGTTTCATAACAATTATTCAATTATGTAAAAAAAACACACATTTAATAATTGCTAATCTTTGGCTGCTAGAAAAAATAAAATATATGAATAGTTTAAAATGATTATAACATTAATGAGAATGAATATGTGCATATAAGTAAACACGACCTTGGGAAAGAACAAGAGATTTACAATGAATTCTACACTGAACTGGATCTTGCAAGGTTAGAATATAAAAAAATGAAAATGTGTAAATCCCTGTATAAACAAATTTCATGAAATACAAAACACAGAGCAGAGGCATGGACATCATGGGCGGGAGTCAAGAAGACATCCCTAAATATAAGTGGGTAAAGAGTGACAATATCAATGCTATGTTTCCTTCGTAATGAAGAAACATTGAACAGTAATAGGCGTGGTGTAAAGCGATATATCATTCCTGTCTTTTCGATCGTGAGGTTTTGTTTAATTAAGTTTGGACACAGTCGTGATCACTATTGAAGACTGGAAATCGTCTCACTCTATGGTATTGCTTGATTATTCCCAACTTTGCCTCATGTAGTCGATTTTGTCCTTGACTGATCCAATAAGGTCTGTCTACAAGTGGCTACGCTCGTCTTTGTGGAAGAAAGCAACGCCTACCATTGACAATTTTTGTAGGAATGTCAATATTTCCCTGTCATCGTTATTAGTAGGATGAATTGTTCTCCCACGTGACCTTCTAACTACTGTGAGGGTAATCAACGATATAATTCATGTTTTAATCACTCTGAATGAATGATATCACTCTAAACGTCTTGACTTCATTATCTCTTACTTGACATACAAGTATTGAATAAAATTTCTGACTTGTTTATGGAAGCTACTCGTATCTAGTAGTGGTTTTATCCCGACATATACATTTGTTACTTCGGTACTAGTTCTGTCATAAATTGTAATATTTTCTGTACTTTCATTTATCATCTTGAACATCTATATTGTTATTTGTTTGGGTTTAGTAAAAAAGTACTTCTGATGATTAAGTGCGCTTCTACCGACCGAGGATGTTAGTCCAACTGGGTATATCAGAGCTTTTCACCATTAAAAAAATATTGGATGGTGTGGTTCACCTCAGAGTATTTTTTGAATAGTTGTTTTGTGAGATGAAAATTGATATGACAATTGTACATTGCTATTTACGCTAAGGGAAGTAATCTGATATTAATCGTAATCATAATTCGACATTCATTTCATTTTCCTTTTGCGCTGAAGTTAGCGCATAGGACAGAGGTCAGATCTCTCCAATTCTGTCTGTTCAAAGCTATTCTGTGTCGTTCTTTAATAGTATGGATATTGATTGCTTTACTTTCTCTAAGTATTGTTCTTCTGTTTCTTTTGGTCTACCCCTGGCTCTTTTGCCTGTAGGTATCCATTCAAGAGATTGGTGATGTATTCTGTTGGTGTCTGCGCGTAGGATATGCCTCATGTAGGACCAACGGCATTTCCTGATAACATCTGTGATGAAATTTTGATGTGTCTCTTCTCTGATTTTATCATTTGATTTGAATATAATTCGACATGTATTCTTGCGAAATATACGATACTGATCATTATCATATGTCGTGTTGGGTAGTGTAAGCCGTCACTGAGTTATACTACGGGTTCTCAACTTTTTCAGACGGCAGGCAACGTTCATATGTAATCGTTAATTTTCGCATGCATTTTGTAAGTCGCTTGGCGCGAGAACATGTCATTAGGAGAGCACCAAGGTGTTCGCGTGCATCAGGTTGAGAATGCATGATTTAGCTGTACCTGTTCTAATCTAAGTTATATCGCTGACTGTCTAAGTTCTATCGTTGACTGTCTAAGTTCTATTGCTGACTGTCTAAGTTCTATCGCTGACTGTCTAAGTTCTATCGTTGACTGTCTAAGTTCTATCGCTGACTGTCCTGTCTAAGTTCTATCGCTGACTGTCTAAGTTCTATCGTTGACTGTCTAAGTTCTATCGCTGACTGTCTAAGTTCTATCGCTGACTGTCTAAGTTCTATCGTTGACTGTCTAAGTTCTATCGTTGACTGTCTAAGTTCTATCGCTGACTGTCCTGTCTAAGTTCTATCGCTGACTGTCTAAGTTCTATCGCTGACTGTCTAAGTTCTATCGTTGACTGTCTAAGTTCTATCGCTGACTGTCTAAGTTCTATCGTTGACTGTCTAAGTTATATCGCTGACTGTCCTGTCTAAGTTCTATCGCTGACTGTCTTAGTTCTATCGCTGACTGTCTAAGTTCTATCGCTGACTGTCTAAGTTCTATCGTTGACTGTCTAAGTTCTATCGCTGACTGTCTAAGTTCTATCGCTGACTGTCTAAGTTCTATCGCTGACTGTCTAAGTTCTATCGCTGACTGTCTAAGTTCTATCGCTGACTGTCTAAGTTCTATCGCTGACTGTCTAAGTTATATAGCTGAATGTGTAAGTTCTATCGCTGACTGTCTAAGTTCTATCGTTGACTGTCTAAGTTCTATCGCTGACTGTCTAAGTTCTATCGCTGACTGTCTAAGTTATATAGCTGAATGTGTAAGTTCTATCGCTGACTGTCTAAGTTCTATCGTTGACTGTCTAAGTTCTATCGCTGACTGTCTAAGTTCTATCGCTGATTGTCTAAGTTCTGTCGCTGACTGTCCTGTCTAAGTTCTATCGCTGACTGTCTACCATGGTATGATCTCAAACTATTCTGTATTATCACTGACTGTCTACCATGGTATGATCTCAAACTATTCTGTATTTTCTATCTTTAACGTTATCTGTATCCCCTTCATCAATTTTGTTTGTTTTTACATAATGTTACACGTCGTTACATAATGTTACACATCGCTACATAGTAATATACACAACCGTCAAGTATGCTAGTGGTTTTACGCATAAAATAAATTCTGCGTTGTAGTTACAGGATTACCTGAACCACGATCTCCACGATTTGTGTATAGTCAAAAGAATGATATAACCAAATTGGATTCGCAGTTGAGAGGGCGTCACCACAAGGGGTGCAACATAAATGCACATATTATATTGTAATATACAACTCCTCTATTCATAACGTGACCAATAAATGCCGACTATTTTTTCTCCTGATGTTGTTAGCTTCCTTTTGTGTCAATCTCGTTTAGTAATTCATCAATTAGTTTACCTAGTTGTCTATGGTATTCTCAATACTCTTGTGAAAAATCATCTCTCCGTGGTTTCTACTTTCCTACTTGATTATTTATTTATTGTCCATGGTTTGCTTCCATTTGGCAGAATTGATGTATGTAGCATCGTACGTACAACCTGAGCTTGGACTTCTAGTTCAGGGAGCGAAGAATAGACACACTGTATGTGTTTCAGACATGTAGTCGGATGCGGCAAGGGAAGTTCGAGGATAAGGATGACAACCTGTTACCTGCGAAAAAAAATCGTCACTGCATTTTTTGTTTGGATTTATTAAATTTGTTGTCTGGATTTATTACATTTGTTGTCTGGATTTATTACATTTGTTGTCTGGATTTATTACATTTGTTGTCTGGATTTATTAGATTTGTTGTCTGGATTTTTTACATTTGATGTCTGGATTTATTACATTTGCTGTCTGGATTTATTACATTTGTTGTCTGGATTTATTAGATTTGTTGTCTGGATTTTTTACATTTGATGTCTGGATTTATTACATTTGCTGTCTGGATTTTTTACATTTGTTGTCTGGATTTATTACATTTGTTTCTGGAATTATTACTTTTGTCGTCTGTCAAATAGTCCTCATGGATGACAATGAGATACAGGCCAGCGGGCAGATACTACGAGATCGTTGGATTCAGTAGATAAGCAGAGAAACTGTACGAGACCGTTGGATTCAGTAGATAAGCAGAGAAACTGTACGAGACCGTTGGATTCAGTAGATAAGCAGAGAAACTGTACGAGACCGTTGGATTCAGTAGATAAGCAGAGAAACTGTTCGAGACCGTTGGATGCAGAAGATAAGCAGAGAAACTGTACGAGACCGTTGGATTCAGTAGATAAGCAGAGAAACTGTACGAGACCGTTGGATTCAGTAGATAAGCAGAGAAACTGTACGAGACCGTTGGATTCAGTAGATAAGCAGAGAAACTGTACGAGACCGTTGGATTCAGTAGATAAGCAGAGAAACTGTACGAGACCGTTGGATTCAGTAGATAAGCAGAGAAACTGTACGAGACCGTTGGATTCAAAACATATATCAAATAAAATTTGAAGACTTAATGTCCCAGGTGTCCGGTATATATATTTAAAAAAAATTGGTAGCATATCCTATTCAGGATGTGGCTCTCAACCCAGCATTTTTTAGCTGTAGTGATTTTCTAGGCAATATAAATACGCTATATATTTTGCCATTGCTGTCTGAAAAGTCCTGATGCACAATTTCCTGCGGCGAGATTCGAATCCAGTAACCTGACTGAGCCGGACACGCACATTTTCAGTGTCCAAATAAAAACGTCACATATGTTCATTCAGCGATTGAAAGAAATAGTGTTGGTGTATGTGGGTATGTAGATAACTATATCTACAGCTGAGAAAATGTCAAACATGCTTGACTGTGATTAGCATTGAGGTTTGTGTCCAGTGTATGGGAACCAGTTCTCTCGTACGCCGTCCTACTATCGATATGGCTACAGACGCCGACCATTCAGCGGAAGTGGTAAAACACGGAACATATGAGTTTCTGCGTCGATGTCGGATGTGTCGGATCAGTCTCTCATATAATAACATAGTGTCAGTTAGTCTGTTTTCAATACTGTTAACTATATTTTTCGTGTTAGCTAGCTTGTTTTGTATAATGTTCATTATATTTTTCATTTCAATTATCTTGTTTTGTACATGTTAACTATATCTTTCGTGTTAGCATGTTTTACATACTCTTCACATATTTTCGTGCCAATTAGCCTGTTTTGTATACTGTTGGCTATAGTTTTTGTGTCTGCTAGCATGTTTTGTCATTTTCTATTACAGCTATCATGTTGTGTTTTTTTCTGAGACATTTTATTTGTGAACGGTGGGACAGACTGTTTATTAGTACCTATTACTATACCTATTTGCTTATTTATTGGTAAATCGTTTTACGCAGTCTCCGCAATTATCGATTAGGGGCCTATTTATTAACAACGATATTGTCATACCGGATAATGGTAAAGGTAAACCGGAATTGATTAATAGTAGTGTGAACTTTTTACTTATAGTTTTAGTTAAATATGCATATTTGAGATGTTGTTGACTTACTTCTAACAGCGACAAGATACATGTAAAAATTTAATATTATCATTGATAATTATATAGTAGAACGACTAATATAGTAACCATTTACATACAGCCTGGCATGATTCATTTAATGTGCCTTTTATATACAAGGTTACGCAGTGTTATCTGTTAAAATCGGACGCAGAACTGGTAGTAAAAACAGGTGCGAAGAGGAGAAGTATGGAACCAAATTGCTTGTTCTTCATCCACTGTTATTTGTCACAATCGCCCGCACCATCAACTTTTGCAAATTATTTTTCTCCAGCAGCTGAAGAAATCGAAGAAGGAAAACAAGCTATGTTATTTGTGAATTTGAAGGAAAATTTTGGAACTCTGGTGGAATATGTAAATGACATTTTTTTCTCCTCAGATAAAACTAAGCTTAAAGGATGTCAGAGTGTTCGTTGGTCATAGTGAAGCGTAATCACAATCAGAAAAATCAATTAAACGGGAAAGCGTTCATAGAAATATCAGAAGATCAAGTCAAGACCTACACGCAATGCAATAGCCAACAGCTTCTTAATATAATCACTTCATATTCTCATGGTAATTACTAGAATATTTTTATTAAACTGTTGGAGCTCACATAATAATTGATTTTCTTGCAGGATTACTCCGAGTGTCCTGGAAAGCTGCGTAACATCCACTTTTTTTCATCAATCGAAATAATAAATTATTGCAAATTTCGACCTGCAGATATACAATTCTTCAGTAATAATAGTGAATAAATAAATATATTTTACAAATACTTACCACTGTTAATAAATAGACAATACACATAATTATTATAAAATGAATTATGATGAAGGTGGTCACCGTTTCGATCTAAGATCTTCGTCTGAACGTCCATATAATTATAAGATAACGAATACAGAAAAAACCAATTAATTTATAAATATCTTTTTTTTTAAAGTTAATAATTTATAAAGTTGTTGTTTCATTCCCTTATACTGTTTTATTATAATTGTTTTCATCATGTTTTTATTAGTAGTGGTAGGTATTTGTAGCACATATTTGCTTAATCACTGTAATTACTTTGGTATTTGTACACAACTATACCTGATTGTTGGATCTCTCAGAAACCATTGTGTCTCTTCATATGTCCGAAATATTAAGTTTGCGTTTTTTGATAGGTTTGAGGAGCCAGTCTTCTTCAATGTTTAGCTCTTTGCGGACAACTGCATTAGTTCTTTTTTCTATTTATGATATTCTTAGGATGTTTCTATAGAATGTCATTTAAAATGCAGATAATTTCTTTTCCATTGTCGATGTCATTGCCCACGTCTCACAACCGTATGTTGCACTGAAAGATATAGTCTTTTAGTAGTTATAACTTTGTTTTAAAAAAAATCTAAAACTACTGAGATAATAAAGCTGTAAGGACCCTGCCTGGGGGTTTGTGACCACAGTAAAGTTAATTTGAAGAATTTAATTTTATCGTATCGCTTCCACAAAAGAACAAGGAAACAGAAAGAATAAGGGGATATTCACAATTGATGTCAGCAATTAGGAGTGGGTAGGGGGTTAAAATAGATGTAAATGTTGACAATGGAAAGGAAGAGGTGGGGGTTTGACGAAAGATGACATCAATAATACTGTTTTCATACATCAATTACATTTTTTGAAGGATGACGTTAGCAATACTGTTTTCCTACATCATTACATCTTTTGAAGGATGATGATGTCACAAATACTGTTTTCATACATCAATTACATTTTTCGAAGGATGACATTAACAACTCTGTTTTCATACAACACTTACATTTTTTTTGAAGGATGACATTAACAATACTGTTTTCCTACATCAATTAATTTTTTTGAAATACGACATAAACAATACTGTTTTCTTACATCAATTACATTTGTTGGATTTGTATTTGTTTTCTAAAAATCTGAAAATTATCATTCACTACTTTCATACCTTGTGAGCAGTGCAGGATTTACTTATAAGCTAAACAAGCTATAAGTTAGGGCCGCCAACCACCCCCCCCCCCATATTTCTTATTTCACTATCTATATATTCTTAATCGTTAAAGGGCCTCATATCTCAAATAGCTTAGGGCCCATATCTCAAATAGCTTAGGGCCCCATATCTCAAATAGCTTAGGACCCTATCAAGTATAAATCCGGTCCTACTTGTGAGCTAATATTGGAAAAGGGGGGACATAATTTAAAAAAAAAATGAGGGGGAAGAAGGTGGTCTTTGACTTCTTGAGAATCATTGACAAGGATATTTTGTTTGGGGGGGGGGGAGAGAATGGTATTAACATTTAACGAAAGCACTGTTGACGTAATTTATAATATAAATTAAAGTCGGTAATTGTTTTCTTTGCATGAGCTAAATGTAGTAGTCAAGTGATGTCAATGAGCTAAATGTAGTAGTCAAGTGATGTCAATGAGCTAAATGTAGTAGTCAAGTGATGTCAATGAGCTAAATGTAGTAGTCAAGTGATGTCAATGAGCTAAATGTAGTAGTCAAGTGATGTCAATGAGCTAAATGTAGTAGTCAAGTGATGTCAATGAGCTAAATGTAGTAGTCAAGTGATATCAATGAGCTAAATGTAGTAGTCAAGTGATGTCAATGAGCTAAATGTAGTAGTCAAATGATGTCAATGAGCTAAATGTAGTAGTCAAGTGATGTCAATGAGCTAAATGTAGTAGTCAAATGATGTCAAAGAGCTAAATGTAGTAGTCAAGTGATGTCAATGAGCTAAATGTAGTAGTCAAGTGATGTCAATGAGCTAAATGTAGTAGTCAAGTGATATCAATGAGCTAAATGTAGTAGTCAAGTGATGTCAATGAGCTAAATGTAGTAGTCAAATGATGTCAATGAGCTAAATGTAGTAGTCAAGTGATGTCAATGAGCTAAATGTAGTAGTCAAATGATGTCAAAGAGCTAAATGTAGTAGTCAAGTGATGTCAATGAGCTAAATGTAGTAGTCAAGTGATGTCAATGAGCTAAATGTAGTAGTCAAGTGATGTCAATGAGCTAAATGTAGTAGCTAAATGATGTCAATGAGTTAGATTAGTAATCAAGTGATGTCAATGGGCTACATGCAGTAGGCAAGTCATGTCAATGAGCTAAATGTGGTAGTCAAGTAATGTCAATGAGCTACATGTCGTAGCTAAGTATGTCAATGAGCTACATGTAGAAGGCAAGTGATTTTAAGTTGTTGAAAAGTTGTAATTTGAAATTTGAAGAAGATACTAATAAAGAATATAACTTTGCTGATGAAATGAATACACATAGAATTACATGCCAATGTGGTTGGTACCGTTATTCAGGTTACACTCTGTTCACACAATCTATAAATCTTATTCCCTGACAAGGAAGAAGAGAAAAGTAAGAATTGTGACCAATAGCAGGCTTGCATTCTGCGCGTGCAATGGTGAAAATGTAGATCGCTTTATTGCCATCTATTTGATGTCACTGATTCAGCCCCGCCACATTTTGCTTGCCCACGTATTGCCACTCAAACAGAACGAGACCACGTGGTGAAGGACAGGAATGGTGAGTAGGAGACGTTGGAATAATTAACACTGCTATAAAAGAAACAGATATCGCAGCAATAGTTTCTAGGGAAGTTAGAATCCAACATTTTATGTTGTAGCAGTTCTGTTGTGTTGGAGAACTAAGAAGCTTTGACTAGCGAAAGTTAGCAAATTTGGAATAACGCTGTCTTCAATTTCGCTAAAGATTTTGCCGAAGATAGACCATTAGTCAAGTACAGTATTAACAGTTAGCCATGCGTATTGAACGTTATTCACCAATTTATGTTGCTGTTTCACAACTACTGCTGATAGCAACATTTTGTATCGTTGACATTTCTTCTTCCGCCACAAGTAGAGACATTTTCACTGAGTCAGAAAAATTGTCTTCCTCTAGAGACAAATTTACATCTAGTCGGCATAAAAGAGCTCCCGGCTGGGGTAAAAGAGCTCCAGGATGGGGCAAGAGGAATGTTGCAATCGAAGAATTTCCAGATGATGCAGAAAGTGCTCTTGAAGAAATGAACAATTTTGAAGAATTAAAAGCAGCAAAACTTTTTACACAAGATGTGCCATTTTCAAACTCGAAGAGAGCACCTGGTTGGGGAAAGCGAGCACCTGGTTGGGGAAAGAGAGCGCCTGGTTGGGGGAAACGAGCGCCAGGTTGGGGCAAGCGAGCCCCTGGTTGGGGGAAAAGATGTTATGATGGTGCGTGCAATAATAACCTGGCAACTGTGACAAGCAAATCATTTCGTCCTTCCAGTGACAACTTTGATGATATGGAACTAAACGATCTGGACAGAGCAGTACCTTTTGTATTTAAGCGGGCTCCAGGCTGGGGGAAGCGAAATTTCGAAACGGATCAGGACAATGATGCAGTTGAAGAGATCGATGGAGCGAGTGTTTTGTACAGAAATAACGATATGAATACTGACTTCCTTGAAGATTCAGAAACTGTTGGCGAATTATTGAACAGGATAGCTTCTTTATCAAGAGTTAGATTTGTTCCTGACGATACAATCTCTGCGGAGAGAAGAGCTCCTGGATGGGGAAAAAGAACCCGTCCTTTTGAAGTGAGCTATGAAGGAACAGAAACAGACAAACGTGCACCTGGTTGGGGAAAACGAGCTCCAGGTTGGGGCAAACGTGCTCCTGGTTGGGGCAAAAGAAGCGACTACAGAGAGTTTGACGATGAGAATGTTGACACAGAAAAACGCGCACCTGGTTGGGGTAAACGAGCACCAGGTTGGGGTAAGCGAGCACCTGGATGGGGAAAACGATCAGTACAGGAAGACTGCCAAGAGTTACAAGGAATGAAAGGCGAATACATTGATAAGGTAGGTCATATATTTCTTTCTTAATAAAATTGTTTGGTTGACCTCAGTTTCAGCTGTCCGTAGGGGCAAATCTTTTCAGTCACTTCTGAACAAATACACGTCCTGGATAAATGTGTGAGCTGCATTTTACTGATGTTATCTTATCTCTATCCGCTATTTTTCAAACGCAATTATTTTTGGACGCAAATCTACGGTGTCCTATGATTTTAATCTAGGAAATAATATTAGATAGAATTTACTTAAAATTGTATACTATGTATTGTTCATGAACGTGTTAAAATACTTATATTTAGTAGTTGCTTGTTGCATTATTAGAGTTTTATTATCATAGAAATTGATTTTATGATGTTTAATATAGTTAGTTCTAGATTTAGCTGTACAAAATTTGTTGTGAAACTGTCGTTGGGTATGACTGTAGCCACATTTAGAAATGTGAGAACTGAAAACAAATGCGAGGAAAATAAAAATTAAATTAAATATGTTATACAGGATGTTATTATCAATAGGACACGTTTCAACATCCACACAAGTAAAAATATCACACGTTTCAACATCCACACTAGTACAAATATGACAAGTTTCAACATCACAAGTACAAAATGGACACGTTTTAATTCAACAGCCACACAAGTAGATATAGGACAAATTTCAACAGCCACACAAGTAGATATAGGACAAATTTCAAAAACCACACAAGTGGAAATAGAACATGTTTCCACAACCACAAGTAAAAATTAATGCATAAAAATTTAGTTACAGTCGCAACAATCATACCAAAAGTACGTAGAAACTTAAATATTTCAGCAACAAGGTTCATGATAATAAACCCATATTTCCCAGACACAAGAACATACAGAATGAGAAAACATTCTGTGACGTCACAATGTTAATGAATATCAAGCGACAAAACTTACAATAGCCAGATAACCTATGCGTATTCAATCCTACGAAACTTTATAACAAACGCAAAGACAAAAAAAAAATAAATAGGTAAAAACTTATAATAAAAATAAGTACATTCATTATGTAAAGAATTATGTCATCATCATCAGGTGCCATACCAGCTGGCGTAGGCTGTCATGGCTCTCCACAGCTCTCTGTCCACAGTATTATGTGTCAAGGTCGTTGTTGTTTCCTTGCCGTGTCAGATTGTCAAACTGTCTAATATTTTCTCACGTTGTCGCCCCCTGTCTCTGTTGCCTTCAATTTTGCCTGTTGTGACTATGTTCTCTAAGCCTGCCTGTCTCATGAAGTGGCCGAAAAAAGAAGATTGCCTTTTTCTTATATTGTTGATTAAGGTCCGTTTCGCATTTGACTCATTCAACACATCTACATTAGTTTTTCTGTCAGTCCATGGTATTTTCAGCATTCTTATGTAGAACCACATCTCTGTTGTCTCTAATTTCCCACTTTCCAGTTTGTTTATTGTCCAAGACTTGCACCCATATGTTAGTATATGGGTTATACAGCACTGCAGAACTATCTTTTTCACCTCTAATGACAAGGTCATATTACACAATATATTTTTCCTTTTCCTGAATATTGTTTTTTGCCAGTCCTATTCTGCTTTTTATTTCTGTTGAACTTCTTCCATCTGCTGTAATCATTGTACCTAAATATTTGAATTGGTGGACCTGTTTTAATACTATATCATTCACTTTGATCTTGCAAGGTGTGTTATTATGTTTCTTTCAAATAACCATTACTTCTGTTTTCTTGATATTTAGGAAGAGGAGTTCTCTTTACTTTCAAAGAATTATGTATATACATGTATTGTTAAATTCCTGGCAGAAGAATCGTGAGTTGATCTATTTTAATCTATATATTTGCAAAACCCTTTGTTACCTTTCATTGTCAGGGCTAGAAGAGTTTTCTGGAGATGGCCCTCGTGTGTGTTGTTTTCCTTCGTTGTTTAATGTCAGAAATTACTAGTAGTCGTCTTCAGTAAGTTCTCCATTATCCTACGAGCCATTGTGTCCACACTGACTGTTTGCTATTCCTGTCTCAGTATTGTATCAGGAAATTCACATGGCTACACCGCGATCTCTAACTAGCACATACAGAAAGAAACCAGATATATTTCATGCAAATAGTCCTGAAATATTCAACTGGACTTTCATTTTTTGTCACAAGAAATAACACAACTGTCACCTCACGTGTTTTTACCGAAAGTGCATGGTATATACCATGATCATGGTATATTTATTTCAATACTCTTTAACTGAGAGGTTTGATCCATCTCTATAAGAGGTTTGATCCATCTCTATAATTAAGAGATTTGATCCGTCTCTATAAGAGGTTTGATCCATCTCTATAATTAAGAGATTTCATCCGTCTCTATAATTAAGAGGTTAGTCAGCGCTTCTCTAATAGCTAAGATACTCAGTACCATTTAAGTTGCAGGCAGTCGGGCATCCAAACCGCACAGAGAGTAAGCGCAACCTACTGAACGTGAATATTGCCTAGAAACATATACAGCCACAAAATGATGGATTGGTTGATACTTCCTGAGGGCTGTCCATAAATTACATAAATATTGTTTGCTAATATTTTCTCTCCCCGCTCCCTTGCGCCCCAAAAGCACATACCACTAATACAGGGACTGCTATCTATGCCACTTAAAAAAAGATAATTACAGAAAATTAAGTTTTCCCCCAAATTTTCTGAAAATGTTTCAAATTTAAGCATTGACATCGATGTATAATAACAATATTATTGATGAAATTTTATCAGCCTCTCTCTTTTTATAAACAATTGTCATTTTTTACAAGAACCCCCCTCTTCCCTAATTATTTACGTAATTTTTGCAAAGTTCTTGACACAGCTAATATAAACAATATTTATTTGACGTTTACTGTCTGCCGTATTTATGCAACCTGTTTTAGTAAGTGTTTGGGTTGTACATACTGTAAACTCACTTTGCAGTATTAATGTAACTTGTTTTATTAAGTGTTTAGGAATCTGCTGTAAACTCACTTTGTGGTATTTATGTAACTTGTTTTAGTAATTGTTTAGGTAACTATTTCAAAAAAATTTGTTGCTGCATGTTTTCCTGCGAATGTGCCAAGGGATGATATGAAAATAAATGCCGCTTTGTCATAGCAGACGCCGCGACATGTACAGGAAACATTTTGATTGTACTCCGAAAGAAAAAGTCCTATCCCAACCGTGGTTTGAACCCAGAACCTCAAGGGTCTGAGAAAGGGGTTCTAATAACACGGACATGCGCTCCACTGTTTTGATACATACTGTGAACTCACTCTGGCATATTTATATAGCGTGTTTTAGTAAGTGTTTAGTAACATGTATGAAACTAAATGATTCATTGGCTTACTGCCACGATGGCTTGCTGGCACGGTGGCTGAGTCTAAGCAAAGAATATAAAATAATACTCACGTGTAAAACAGGTAATGAAGTCCTACTGAATGATGACTAAAACACTACACACTATCACTAACGGATGTAAATATGGTACATATAACAAAACAAAACACAGAATATAATCTACAGATGACAATACACAGGCAAAGAATGTAGAGGTTTACAAGAGATGTTGTTCGTCTGCCGTAATCGACAATAACCATTCAGCTGAATTGGTTTGATAACACCGATGATGTATACGGTGTACCCGGTTTTGGCTAATTAGTCCTATGCTTGCCTGAAACTTTCTACCGCAATCTGAGCATGTCTTTGAGGAATGTGTGGGATATTCGCAGCTCTTTCTTGTCTTCTAGCACATTTTTGTTGGGCAGCGTCATGTCTGAGGTTCTCCGCTGCTGCGGCACCACTCCTAATTCTACGTTTAGTAGGTGCACTAGGGCACTCCGCTTTAGAGAAAACATTACATGTTTAAATTATATAGCATCGTCGCGGTAACAAAGTTGATCATGAGCTCGTCCAACATACCCATGACTGGTCTCCAGTATGAAGACCTGTGTACAGATAATGTAAATATGAACTGAAAGGCCGATGTTGATATTTCCGTGTTTTTCGTTGGTCGGCCGTGACTTATTTTGGCGTGCTATTCCAAGTATATAAATAATGACCAATGAAAACCACGCCAATAATCAAAAACGTAACGAATGAAGTTCTAATTAATGCTATAAAGAGGTATTGTATTACTGACAAGCTCGGCATTCGCAACTTCTCGAACTAGGTGGTTCGAACGATGACCATGCACACTGTATTAGCAATACAATTGGATGTATTAGTGACGCCTCAATAATCAACAATAGCAGAATATCAATTTAGTGTATAGGATACACTTCAATTAATATAATAAATTATAAAGCTCAATTAAATGACTAATATGTGTAAAACTGATTATGTACTTTTCGACAATTAAATTACTAATATATGTACAACTGATTATATCGTTTTTGACAATTATGACTTAATTATATAGTTAAATTATTTTTTTTTAAATGTCTCTGTGTTTAGTTTTTGTTTCTTCAGTACGCTATTTGTTTCCATAACATATGCACGAATTTAACAAATAATAGCCATTTTCCTTCATTTTGTTCATTATATATCGATTATATTTTTTGAATTTCATATTAATTTTTTTATTGCAAATCGGTGCTGCTGTTTATGAACGTTTTCCTTGCCTGAAATGTTGTTGTAGCTACATAATTTACAGTTATAATGTGTTGTGCTTTTTGTATCTATTTAAAGATAGGTCAGATGCTATCATTTTTCGGACCGAGATTTGGGGTGCAAAGGGTCTCGCATTGCTCTCGTGCGCACCCAGGGTTAGCAGATAACCAATATCTTAAATGTACCTCCTCGTTGTGTACAATGGAAACATAAATACAGCTGCTCTTGCTGTGTTCCTTGCCAACACTTTTAGGCACGTGTCCTGTGAGGGCTGTAGATGGAATCAGAATTTCTTGCAAAGAGAATGCGAATTTCCTGCAAAGAGACAGACACACACTGTCGGTACACAGTGACGTAAGGAATTTGTGCGTTTGGTCCCGGTCAGCTAAAAATGCAGAAACATTGGAGGGGCGGCCAATGTCAATATCACGATATGGATAGATCTCGCTAGAATATGGTTGTCCAAAGAGTATACATTGAATCTGGAAGAGGCAACACGTGCTTGAGGGCAGTGTTATGCATTTACAACGATATAGTGGCAACGAAGTTACAATTGTCCAGCATGAGACCGACCTGCGAAAGGTCTGTTAACGTTCGAGAACACACAATTCCAAAACGTCCCACCACAATTGACCCCATACAAAGTAGGAGTCATGACTCAGTTATTGGATACGCCATTTGAACATGCACTCCTAGGCACGGAAAAAAGTATTGAATACACCTCCTCATTTCGCACAGGAAAAGCATTGAAAAAATTTCGGGGAATATATTGTTCAAACTTCTGTTCGAAGCGGTGTTGAGACTCGGAATCTGGATCTAGTGGGAAACGTAGACGGGGAACAAGTCCCTGTCTTCGAGTACATCACAAACATAGTCTAAACTCGACTGTTGCCGTTTTCCAACATGGATCATACAGAGAGAATTGGGTTTAGTAACCAAGGGCTTAGAGGGAAATGATGTCTTTCTTACACGAGATTTGTTCGCCGACTTCGAAGCTCATCGCCCGAGATAGGTAAAATATACATACTTCTTTGAAGGATAAAAGCAATGGCGTGAGTCAAAATACTGGCCACGTCTAGCGATGGATTGGAATGCCATCAGAGGTGGACGAAGCGAGTTCGTCAGAAATGCACCGGTCAAATTTCAGATCCCCGATGTGTGTGGCAAAGCAGCACCTAGTCTAGGAAGTGTATTAAATCCTGAATCTCAATCGACTGTCGCCGTTATCCAATACATCTCATACAGAAGAAATTAGATCTGAAAGCTGGGGACACGAAGGGTGGTAATAGAATGATCTCCCTACACGAGGAATAGCTCTCTGGCTGCAGAGCGCCTCGTCGGAGGAAAGACACACAATGGTCTATTGTCTATTGTCTTTTCCCAGGTGGTTTGTTATCCACTCTTGCCGTTAAGCGTTAAGCGTAGGAGTGACTGGAGCTCGAGCTTGCGTTCTAAAGCCAGATATGTGACCTTGTCTGTGATATGACCGTGTCTGTTCAGGATGTCCCTGACGTTTTCTATCCATCTTTTCAGCGGTTTTCCTCTGTCTATGTACCCTGATCTCATTTGTTTACATGCCTGTACTGGCAACTTGTCGTGATGCATTCTCATAATGTGGCCAAACCACTTGATCTGCTGTCTTTCTATGTAATCTGTGTAAGGTATTATACTTATTCTGTCCCTGATATCTTCATGTCGTAATCTATCGAACCTGGTGACCCCGGCGGCTTTCCTCAAGCATTGCATCTCACATGTCACTATCTTTCTGTAACGTGAAGATAAGAGAGAGACCAGGTGTGGCACTGGTAACACAAGGTTGGTAGGAATATACTGTAAATCATTTGACTTTTAACGTCCATCTCGATCTTGGGATTAAGAAATAATGGTGGCAATTGGTATATTACTGCATTTGTCTTTCGACATTTCGTGTCTATTTCTCTATCGAGGCTTTCATTTTCTGTAAAAATACTAGCGAGATATTTGAACTCTGTTATTTGTTTTACTCCTAAGTTGTCTATCTGTATGTTTAGTAGGCTCGGTGTTCTGCACATTTTTATAGTTTCCGTCTTTTGTGTATTGATCTTCATGTTGCATTTTCTAGATGTTGCAGTTAACATGAGTTTGTAATTGTTCTTCGTTTTAATATATGTGGCGCTGGTCGTCTGCGAAAAGTAATTCGTTTATTTCATTGTTTAGTTCCTCTGACTTGTCTTGTTCTGAATCGATGATGTTGCCCTCTGCACTTTTGGCCTCAATTATTATTCTGTCTATGTATATTATGAATAGCAAGGGTATATTGAATAGCACGCATCCCTGACACACTCCCTTATTTGTATCAAATGCGTCTGTGATACCATCTGATGTTCTTACCACATATTAGCAGTTCTTATACAAATATCTTATACTTTCTAACAGTTGTCCTTTGATATAATACATTTCTAGAGTTTACAATAGTATGTCTCTGTCGACTCTATCGAACGCTTTCTCAATGAGTGACACAGACAAACTATAAGTTCGTCTTGTGAGATATACCCCCTCTGAGTAGAAGACTTCTGCAATAGGCATAGCAATACACCGAAAGATGAAGTCTCCTGAGTATGAAAGAAAGATCCGAGAAACCATCCCACTGAACATAGGAAGTAATACTAAATTGATAGCAATTCCTGGGGATAGTAACCAACGATCCAACCATGACTTTATTTTATAGTTTCTTTTTTACACTACACAGGGTCCCCAAGGAGCATGAGGGCACAGAAACACATTTATGGTGATGTTCATTATTCAATTTCTAGATCATCTTTGCACATCACTATATTAAACATCCTATACATTATCACTACACATCACCAGCTTAGCGTGATCATAGATTATCATTACACATCACCAGCTTAGCGTGATCATAGATTATCATTACACATCACTAGATTAGCGTGGAAGTAGATCAACATTACACGTCACCATCTTAACGTGATGATAGATTATAATTATACATCACTAGATTAATTTGATTCGGTAATGTATGGAGAATTTAATTGTTAAGAAAAAAACGTATTAGAAAAATGTCAATAGTAACTTAGTATAGCGGATGAGAGTGATATTCTTTTGCTATATTATATTTAGACAATTACGAGTCCAACATGAACAGAAAGAACGTCATGGAAAGAGAAAAAAGCGAACAAAGCGCTTCTAACATCACTAAATATGAAGAAAGAATTATTAGAGGAAATAAAGATTAAGTAATTAAAATATTTTGGACACATTTAAAGATATGACACCCTGTTGAAGACGTTATGTGAGGGTAAAGTCAAGGGAGGCGAGCAAGGATTATAAAGAGATACAAGTGAGAGAGTAACATCACAAGATGGACAGGTTAAGTCTAGCATAGTGCACAACCAAAACACGAAACAGGGGATGTTGGAGGTCTGTTGCAGTAAACCTTCGCTGCAGATACGGCACTTGATGATGGATTAAAAAAATGTTTTGAAGAATTTCTTCAACAATTAGAACATAACAAACACATATCGAACTAGGTCTGTCCAACCTTTACCACCGACAGCAATGCAAGACAAAGCACCTTTACCACCGACAGCAATGCAAGACAAAGCGTTTAGTAAATTATCTGGTGACTGCTAATAGAGAAATATCATATACTTATATGATATACGACCAAGGTGGTGGTTATTTATGGATAAATCTGAATAGATAACACTTGTCAACGTTGAAATCGTTACTGACTTAAATAAGGCCCAAATATGTAGTATCTTGGTGCGCTAAAAACTAATATAACCATAATAATTCTTTTATGGGCTCTCTTTTGAAAGATATTTCATGTTGTTCATTTTCTATGTTTCACCGTGTAAATGTATTTATGACTGCAGCGAAATCGCGAATAAGCCTAGAATAATGTAAAATATATCGCATCACATTGCAAAATCCTATCATGAACACATCCTCCATAGTTGATCATTTTCATTTTGCATCATTTTCTGATGCAATGCAAGACTACTCTCAGGCGGCTGCTCAAGAAAGCTGACGTCACCAGTGTACTATATAAAGCCCTGTCGGAAAGGTTGAACATTAAAAATATTTCAGACCTTGTGCGAGACAGTTTAAGCCACTGTTACATAAAGCTATTATTTTATCTATTGACGTACAATACAGAACAGTAATACATGAACAGTGCATTAATTTCGTGGACTGGTATTAGGTATTAGTTTATTGATTATCCTTCCTCGCACACCAGACATGTCCATAGGTGCTCAGATCTTCGCTTTAGTAAATCTTCCAGAATATAACTGCGGATGGTTCCGGTTCTATGTTGGTTCACATTGAAAATCTTTTTTCACTTTAAAAAAAAATCTTTATCAGTTATTCTCTATGGGTCACGCCCATCTTCACTTCCAAATCGCATATTATGGATATTGGGTCGTGTTAATTTATCTCAAAGTTATATGATCGTGCAAATGCATGAAGAGCAACGATTATTTCCTTTCTTTCTATAGGCTGATCATATATTATGATAGCGCGGCTTGCTAATTAATCGGCCAGTTCGTTTCCCTCAACACCCACGTGTCTGGTAAAAAAAGATAACGGTTAGTTTCCGTAGTGATGCCCACATTTTATTTTATTGATGTGCCTTAATTTTATCTCTCTAATGACTCCACCCATCCTGTACGCACATAACATGTTTTGACTTTCTGAATCATATTCATTGAATCAATTAGTATGCACGTATGGCTATAGGTTTGTAATTCCAGCCAGTTAAGTGCCTGCTTACGGCAAATACTTCCATTGTGAGACTGCTTGTTGTTGCGGTAAAGTATCCACTGGCTTCGTGCACTGTTCTTCCTTGTGATCTGACAGTAAAGGTCCATGCACATCGGTGGTGACGGATAACTGATCCGTCCGTGTAAATCACATTTGTGTCGTCGGAATGTTCACAGATGAGTGCCTTGACCACAGCATCCACGCTCACATGGCTGTTTTCGCTGCACTCTCTGTTGAGTGTAATGACTTTCTTGACTGTCTCTTAAAAGATCATAGGAATAGGTATCCATTCCTCGCCAGGAGTTATGCCTTCTGAGGCGCAAATCTGTTTAAAGTATCCGTGGCATGACCCATCCACGATTTGCATCTCTTGAACCTCCTTGCCTTCACCCGAGGGAGCCCACTGTGTAGTGGGTGGTCTATGTCAGAACTCAACCTCATATATGCACCGGCATGCCATATATCAGTACTGTGAGATATGCTCAGAAAATCAAGGAGAAAGTTCATATCCCCACATGGTGTGTCACTTGTCCAACCAAGGATGAACCGGATCGCTTCATTTTGAATTCTCTTCCGTTAAAAGGGCAACTACCTTCAAATCATCACATAACTGTACCAGCTGTGCTTATTATACTCAATGTAATTCAGTATCTCGTTTACGTTATCGTATATCTCTTACATGTGGACAGCGTGCGCTAATGAAAAAGACGGAAGACGGTTTCCATTGCGCAAAAACACAGCCTATTTGCAAGACTCAGTTTCGACAAGTCTACAAATAGTGTTCATTATTGTAGATCATGTGTTATTTTTAAGGCATTCAAGAGTCCCTCAATATCGGAACAGAATACCATTTTTCCTTCTGAAGAATAGCTCCGCCTTCTGGTGACGCTAAAAGATTCCATGTTAGAGTCTTAATTCGAGTAAGTTACCGCATAGGTAACTTTTAGTGGACAATGTCTGCTATATCTGTGGGGAAGCAACATTTGTCAAACAGAAGAAAACAGTATCAGTTCTCAAGTGAAGAAGGCATATCATCTTTACTTTGGATGCATGGCTAGTGACCAAGACAATCCTTGGACACCGCACATATGCTGTGCTAAATGTACAACACAGCTTTCACAGTGGTTGAATGGCAAACGACCATCAAAGACCATGTCGTTTCCAGTCCTCATGGTGTGAAGAGAGACAAGCAACCACAAAACTGATTGTTACTTCTGCTTAGTTCCTCTTTTTTCCGGAGGAATAACGAATCAAAAGAACTCGACAATAGTATATTTAAACATTCTGTCTACATTGAGACCAGTCCCACATAGTGAAGGAATTCTTATTCCAGAACCTCCAGCAGAATATTCTCTTGATTCATCTGATGTGGACAAGGGTGAGCCGACTTGTGCTTCTTCTGGTCCATCAGCTTGCACTGATCCAGAATTTCACTGTGGTGCATCATCAACCCGATACAGAATAACACAGGAAGTTAAAAACCACATGGTTCGTGATTTGGACGTATCCAAAAACAAGGAAGAACTGTTCGGATTAAGACTCCAACAATGGAATCTGCTAGAAGAAGATGTTACAATTATTTCATAACAAAAGCGTTTCCAGAACTTAGAGCCTTTCTTCAGAAGGATAAGTAATATAGTATTCTGTTCTGATATTGAGGCCCTCACGAATGCCTTAAAAATAAGTCATGACCCACAAAAATGGAGACTATTTGTAGACTTGTCGAAACTGAGTCTTAAGGTTGTGCTTTTGCACAATGGTAACCGTTTTCCATCTATTACATTAGCGAGTTCTGTCCATTAGCGCATACTGGAAGAGAAATACGAAAACTTAAAACAAATACATAATTATATGATGATTTGAAGGTAGTTGCCCTTTTAATGGGACAGCAGCAGGGATATACAAAATGCATGTGCTTTTTATTTGAGTGGTATAGTAGAGCACGAGAATTCCACTACTTGCGGAAGGAACAATTTACAGACAAAATGTAGTAGTTGGAGAGAAAAATATTCAGCACCCTAGTCCAGTCTCAGAAGATCCTGCTACCATCCCTTCACATCAAAATAGGAGGAATCTCAATAGATAATTGGTCGCAATGCGAACTGATGATTGTTAATGGAGAAATGTCAGATTATATACATACGTATTATATATATAACTATTATAATTTTTACTAGTACACCGCACAATTTAATTAAAATAAATGAATAAATACAGGGAACGTTTTAACCTTATCATGAAGGAGCTGGAGAAGTAAGTTGAAATTTGAAAATGTGCATATATATATATATATATATATATATATATATATATATATATATATATATATATATATATATATATATATATATAATGTATGTACTAGAAGTTTGTATGTGAATGTCGGACAAACAGTAGGCCTATGTGATTTGACCAAGTCATACCTAACTTGATTTCATAGCAATATATTTAAAGTAACCAACAGAAAAAAACTAAAAAAATCTCTGCATAGCTAAGCTAAAAATCAAACTTAAAAAACATCAAAAGACCATCTACCACAGAAAAATCTATACAAAACGTCTACTAGAAAATAATTTATAAAAAGAATACAACACCAAAATCAACAATCAATATACCGCCTAAGATAAGCCATCTGAATTAGTAAATCCCATAACATCCATAGAAACGAAATGGGAGAATTTTGAAATACTTAAATAAATGCCTCTTTAGATTCAGCTGGTCTCATACAAAACAATAAGAAGAAATGGATAAGCGAGAAATCTTGGTCAAAAATCCAAAACCGTAAAGAGATGAGGCAAAAAGTACTTGCTGCAAAAACCACTCAAGACGAGGAACTAAACAGACTCACATACGCACTTTTAGACAAAGAAGTTAAAGCAAGCACTAGAAAGGAAAGGCAGAATTATATAAAAAAACTTATCATTTGAAGCTGAATCAGGCTCACAACACAACAACAGCAAGATACTACACCACATAACCAAACAACTGTGCAATCAGCCACTTATCCCAAACGCATCTATTAAAGACAAAAATGGCAAAGTTCTAACAACAACTGAACAACAAAAGCAAAGATGGGCCGAACATTTCCAAGATCTTCTTAAAAGACCACCATCCCAATCTACTCCAAATCTAGAGAAAGAGGAGACAATGCCACTACTAGAAGCTTCGATAGAAAATTTCACCCTTGAAGAGGTAAAACAAACCATTAAGAAATTAAAAAACAATAAAGCAGCAGATCAAGATAACATCAGAAGTGAAATGTTAAAAGCAGCAAATGATAATACCTTGTCATTTTTACTGGATATTTTCAATATGATTTGGAAAAACGAATGCCCACCCCAACAATGGAAAAATGGCATAATTATCAAATTACCAAAAAAGGAGACCTAAAAAATTAAGATAACTGGAGGGGAATCACACTGCTATCCGTACCTGGCAAAATTCTTTGTAATATGATGCTTGCAAAATTAAAGTCATCCTTAGGGGTGGAAAGGGAACGCATTGCTCTAGGCGGACCCAGGGTTAGCAGATAACCGAGATCCCAAATGTACCTCCACGCGGTGCACCCTGGAAACAGAAATACAGCAGCTCGAGCTGATTCTGGCCAAATCATTTGGGGATCGTGTCCGAGAATGTGGAGGTTGCAGATGGAAAGAGATTTGACTGCACAAGAGACAGACAATATCTCCGACACCACCAGCATCACCACATATAGCGACACTGTCGACATACAGTGAAGCAAGTCAGTCCAGTCCGAACATTGGAGGGGCGGCCAATGTACAATGCACGTAAAGATAGATGCATGGCGAGAGACAAATATATTTCATACCGAGTACAATGAAACAATGAAAGTGCAGAACAGCGCTAGAGGGCAGCGCGAACTGCAAATAGAAAGTGAAAAGTCCCTAGGAAAGGGGAACTACAAGCTCTGTCAGCTCGAGACGAGCTTCTAGTTACCTGTGTTCCATACAGGCAGAGACCCAGACCCATCCATTGGCGTTTGGTAAAGCAAGAAGACCTAACCCAACTCTAATGTCGAGCCTTCCTAAACCGGAAATATGCTCGCGAAGAGAAAGGGTTCCATACTCGATGCGCTCAGGCACACAAGGGACAACGATTTAGCCCTGGCCCAACTCTACTGTCAGGTTTTCCTACACCGGAAATACACTTGAAGAGAGAAAGGGTTCAGTACCTGATGGGCCCAGGCGCTATTGGGACAAGGACGCTCAGCTCGAGAACGCCTTGCTCTCAAACGCGTGGTGTGAGGCTCGAACTTGGACAAGGGGTACACGATGTCGGTGAATGACACCTCGGCTAAGAGGGCGAAAGAGCCAGGGTCCAACTCCTCTGTTGAGTTCTTCCACCTAAGGAACCAGGCTCACGGATGAGAAACGGTTCAGTACCCAATGGACACAGGCACAACACGTCTAATTACACGAGGCAAGTTCATAGACAGTGGAACACCTCGTTCGAGTCAGACGATAGCAAAAAATCGTCTTGGCGAAGAGTCTCCGCTACGCGTGCCTGGAGACAGATATAGAGGCTGTCACAGGCTAAGGGTAGCCCACCCGAATTGTCAAGGCATGCCGAAATCGGATGTGCTAGGCCTACAATGCGCATAACGGTGGCACAACGTAATCACGCTCCCGGCGGAAATCGCACGGATATCCGTGATGGTTACAATGGAGCGAACGAAAAACAAACAAACAAACAAAAGTCATCCTTAGACAAAAGACTTAGAGAAGAGCAGTCAGGCTTTAGACCAGGTCGTTCCTGCCTTGACCATATATTCACTCTTAGAACAATAATAGAAGAATGTCTAGAATTTAGATCTAATCTCATAATAAACTTCGTTGATTTTCAAAAAAGTCTTCGACAGCATCCATCGACCATCGCTTGGACAATTTAAAAAATGTATGGATTCCAAAATAAATATATAAATGTGATAAAATCATTCTATACCAACTCAAAATGCTGTGTTAGAACAGAAAAAGGCAATTCAGAATAGTTCCCTGTGATAACTGGTGTTAAACAAGGCTGCCCTATGTCACCATTGCTATGTAATATCGCAATTGACTGGGCTATGAGAAAAATACTAATTTACATCCAACACAAATTTAGGAATCAAATGGATAAATAAAACAACATTAGAAGACCTGGATTTTGCCGATGATCTTGCACTATTGAGTGAAAACCATCAAGATGCACAAACAAAAACTGATAGATTAAAACTCATTGCAGGACAAATAGGTCTCCAAATCAATTCAGCAAAAATAAAAATTATGGACTTCACCAATTCACCTAA
>CM067299.1:99221238-99263738 GCA_034231615.1 Meghimatium bilineatum
TACGCTACATAAATAACACCACAGACTAAAGTAACTACATAATAATCATAATTATAAACACCGGATGCAGATCCGATGATTTTACAGTCAACTCGAGGCGGACCATACTTGTATATAGTCTGTGTTTTGTCCTACGAGTTGTTCCCTAGTGTCTCATAGTCTAACTAGAATTTACTAGAAGTAATAGTGACCTAGGAAATGGAAAATGTTCAGATTAAAGAGATAAACAGTTGGAGCAGACACTTTATTAGAGAAAGTCTAAGCATTCGACCAGATGAACATCAAATGTACAAATGATACTTTATGTAAACCGGTACTTCAAATCTTCGATTTCCAGCTTCCTCGTAGATTGCCAAATTGTTCGCTAAGAGGAATGAGCTTGTGAATATAAAAGAGGTCTCCGTCTTTGTGATTCCCTGAAGTGTTCACGTTATCATCGATTAATGATCTTGAAGCGAAGAAAATAATGAAAATGAGGATACAGGTTTAGGCATAATTTGATACGGGCAAGAGTAATTATAGAAATTTCGTCAGGGATTTTCGAATCATATATATATATATATATATATATATATATATATATATATATTATGAAGTGAAACAGAGTTACATTTTTATAGCAGAGTAAGGGAGACAATTTTAGAGAGGAGGAATGTAGATATAGTGTTGCCGTTATAGACATTAGTAACAGATGATAGAATACATGAAACATAATACAGGTTAGATTTATACGATTATGTAACAACGTCATGTATGATGGTTACCGTCGGGTTATACAATGACTGATCTTTCCATTTAAGTGTTTTAAATATTGACAATTTACTACATCTTGTGATTGTTACATTTACAAAAACTTGAAATGGATAAAAGGGAATGCCTTTTTAAGCGTTATATGTAATTGGGGTCTTTTTTACCTCTAATGTCCTGATGTAGCCTAATTGAACTTTGTCCGCTGGTTGAAAGGGGCACGCCTCTCCAAAAGAGAGGCAAACTCATTAACATACCTACTTGTTTAACGGCAGTGAACTGAGTTTGCTCAATAGTGAACGGTGTTGAAATTTCGGTTTAAAAGGTTGATCCGTTACCAAGCTGAATAAATTTACATTAAATTTGTGAATGAGGTATATTTGGTGTCTCCTCGGAGGCTTGTTTGGGATTACTATTCACTTGACTACTAGGTTCAGCTGGCAGAGATGACATATATTTCATCATCATCATCAAACCGAATACCCTTCGAGTGTAGTAAGGTTGCCATTGTGGAAATTTCAACACAAAAATTCCGCAATGCCTCTCACGTATATATACTATGTCCCCACGTCGAACAAATAAATCACTCACTCACACAATCACTTTGAACTACCACTCATGAATCTAGTTGGAGAACAAATTATCTCAAGTTTACTATAATTCATAGATTCTCTATCCAAGTCTCTCAATTTGAAGAATGGCATCGCTAATGTTTCGTAATCTCAATTGCATATGGTTCTTGATTAATTTTAACATTTTTAAAGATTGTTTATGTTTTTAAATTAAGGTTGTCGACCAGGTGAGGCACTTATCGAAGCTTCATGGCACGTCATCTATACAATTCGTATTCGTAACCTTCGATAACAGTTACCATGTTGCTCCGACAGGCCGACGTTGTGCTTGAACTAGTTACGGGCACGGTGTGGGTGGGTGGAACAACAAAGAAACCTGTCGCAAAGGCCAGAGTTTTGCCCTGATGTCGACGTCTGTTTCGACAACATTGGACTCGAAACCCCATCGAGTCGGATGGCTGCTGGAACAGAGGGTGGAGCACTTATGGGAATGCCCCACGTGCCGTGAGGCCAGTTTCTAATCAAGAATCAAGGCACTCAGAAAATGTAAAAACTTTTGAAAAAATCAAAGTTGATGGGGACCTAGTATCAATATGAAATATATATTGGAAATAAACGGTTGCGATGAAAAGTGATAATATTATATGGCAATTATGAAAAATAGAAATGGGAGTCAGACAAGGATGTGTAATGTCACCAGATCATTTCTCCATCGATACAGAATATATTTTGATAAATATGGAAAAGATGCTAGAAATATGGAGCGAACAATAATTACAAGCAGTGTTAGACATGGCAGCGCAAGTAGGTGACAACAAGGGCTTAGGTCTAAGCAAAAAAAAAAAAAGGAAACAGAGGAAATGGTTATTGTAAAGAAAGGTATGCCACCAGGATTCAATATTAAGATTAAGAACTGTAAATCAAGTTAATAATGTCAAATGTATTGCCACTATTTAAAATCAATGGTCTGTGCTTCATTGAAATAAAGAACATGGTAGCTCAAGTAAGATCGACATAGAAAATAGAAAATTCTAAGCAAAGGTGCACTGTCAGTGTATGTGCAAATTTGAGTGCTTGGATGTTATATACCAATTCTTTCATACATACGTGAAGCCTGGACAGTAAACAAAAAGTTCAAAGTGTAATGGAGTCCACTGAGATGGGGGTGTATGAGAAGAATGATGAAAATGCCATGGGTAACTAAGAAAACTAATATGAGAAGATACAATTATAATGTGATGAAAAAAAACACACAAACTAAAAGGTGATGACATGAACACAAGATGAACATTTAGTAACCACCAGCAAGTCAATAGAGACAAGGTGGAGAAAAACAAAGAGATAATATGCTGGATGGGTTATCATTAGGGAATGGGAGAACGTCACCAACTTAACTTATACAAGAAACGAGAAGATATGAAGAAATATGATAATATTTATTAGTTTGATTGGTAGTTGCTTGATTATATCCACTTTTTCATCAATTCTATACAATAGCACTTGATTCTGTCTAGTTTTTCATAGTTTTATTCAATTTTCAAGTATATTTTTTTCCCCAGTGTTCCAGTTTATTATATATTTCCATTCTATTATTTTCTATCGTGCTTCAAGTTTATTTTACTCATGCATTTTATTATTTGGCAATCCTATTTTTTTATTTAATTATTTATAATTGAATTTTCAGCCAACGTCATGGTAGGCCAGAATTTCTTATTTAATATTTCAGAACAATATGTAACCTTTGCACCGAGTACATTGCAGCACCAACCTGTTTGGATGTTGTTGTTTGTCGTGGTTTTATTTGTTATGGTGGTGGTATGTAGGAGATTAAAGCTTCTACGGTCAGGTAAACCTCTTCCATAGTTTGCGCGAGTCAAATTTGGTTATATTAGGGAATCAATATGATCATCCTACAAAATATGTTGTAGTTCAGGGGATCTCTCTAGCGTAGTGTTCGCCTTATGTTCAAGAAGTCATGGATTCGAACACGGCTCTTGTTTTCTTGCATACAAGGTGGATTTTTTTCGGAGATCCCTGTGGATTATCGCTTGAAGCTACGGAGTTACGTGCTATGAGTGGTACTCTCGGCAGACTGCCTTCTTTTAAAATGTTGTAGTTCAGTCCTCTCACAACGCCTTCCAAACTATATTATTATTCATCTCGATATAGAAAAGCATTTACGTAAGTAAATTGTAAATAATGTCTACAGTTTGCAGGATGCTCTATTAAACTAAAATTCATGTGTAAAATGTATCTGGTGTTCCACACATAAGACAATAATCTGTGTCAAACGATGATGTGATCTGGAGATGAAGTGGTCTTCACTTGTTTTAATCATTTTTACAATACTGAGCAATGATGTTTCAGATTGTACACTCTCAAATTTGGGGGAATAACACGAACTATCATGTGTGTTATATTAAAGTACGGTGTCTCTTAAGGAAAAGTGTATTGCAACCGCTGACATAAGAATAGTTCCCATTGGACAGATCATAATTTCTTCCGTATCTTTTGCTAAATGTTCGCCAAATCTGCACTTTATTCGACAATTTTCCGCGTGAATATGCGCTCTCAAGAGATTCTAATCGCTAAAGGCTGCTAGACGTAAGCGTGTTCCTGTATGATAACATACACACTATGTTTATTGAATTGATCAATAAGAGATAACAGAATAAATTAGAAACACTGAGCAGAATAAATAAATACATTTAGGAAAATGTGGTTTATTTATACAAAATTATTTACACTGAGAAAAAAAAAGTGAACTTTTAGATCAGTGGTTCTCAAAATGATCCATATGGCCTACCCTAACTATCTCAGATACTTATAGGGTTCATGGAGAACATTTGAGATTTAAGGGGAGCACATGAAAGTAGCCAGGTGAACGAAAAACAACAGGGATTAAAGTTGTAAAGAGTAAAATACGTTTGTGGCTTGTAACGCAAGTAAATGACCTTTCCATGGAGTCACAAAGCAGTAAAAGGAAAGGTATCCCTTGAGGGGGCATCGGGTTAAAATGGCCAAGAACCGCTGCTTTAGTAATGATGTAATAGCGTTGAACGAAGGATGTTAATGTATGTATGGTATTATGTAAGTTTAACATGTCTGTGTTAGTGTAAATTAGTTCAGAAACTATTTTAAGATTGATGCTCCATTTAAGAAATAATGTTCGGTACCCTAACGATAACCTATATGGGAATGTACCACTATCACAGAACCAATTCTACCACTATCGCAGAACCAAATGTACCACTATCACAGAATCACATGTTACACTACTACAGGACCAAATATTTAACGATCACAGAACCAAATGTACCAATTTGACAGAACTAAATATGTACTACTTCTACAGAACTAAATATGTACCACTTTCACAGTGCCAAATGTACCACTATCATAGTACTAAATATACCATTATCATAGTACCAAATATACCACTATCATAGTACCAAATATGCCATTATCATAGTACCAAATATACCACTATCATAGTACCAAGTGAAGACCCTTCTTTCACTACAAAGATTGTGCACATGTTGCTGAAGTTTGAGAGAGAGAGAGAGAGAGAGAGAGAGAGAGAGAGAGTAAAGAAAAGCAGCACTTTGAACTACAGTTTACGTGAAATGAGTAACTAAGGAGTTTATTGATGCTCCATTCTGTAAAAGTGAGCGAAATCCATCCTGTAGTTAATTTAATGTGTCAGGATGTGTTCTATCTCAGTTCTAAAGGTATACCTATGATAGGGAAGTTGTCAGCATTGATAACACACATGTTCTCTAGATTACATTTTGATAGGAAAATTTCAGCATGGATAAAACACAAGTAACCTGGGTGTATCTATGATATGGAATTTCTCCACATGGATAAAAACACAGGTAGTTCTCTGGATTACATCTATGATAGGGGCATTGTCAGCATGGATAAAAGAAAGGTAGTTCCCTGGATTACATCTATGATAAGGAAGTGTCCACATGGATAAAAACACCGGTGGTTCCCTGGATTACATTTATGATAGGAAATTTGCCAACATAAATAAAACACTGGTGGTTTCTGGATTGCATCTATAATAGGGAAGTATCAACATAAATAAAACACGGGTAGTTCCCTGGATTACATCCTGCTAACCAGCATGAGTTTGTGAAGGAAAGCAGAAGTGGAAAATAATTATAGGAAGTCCGCAATCGTGATTTGAGATAACTAGACTTTAATGCTACGGCTTGTGGGGAGCTAGTTAACTACACATCTAGCTAGGAATAGGTTATGCAAGTAGGCTTGAAATTTGAATGCCAGGTAGTGACAGATGGCAGACACTAGACAAAGCATACACCATGCAGAAACAACTGAGGTGCCTTTACGATAACTAACTTTTCTGTATCTCGATACAAGCAGAATGTCGACGATAGATAAATGTAAGTGCTTTCTGACAAGTGTCCGATTTGTTGTTATACAGTTGGAAAGTCTCTGCGTTCAAATGTGGACAACACTGACAGCATCAAATGGTTGCAGTCTTTTATATGATATTATGCCTGTACTCAACATGTACACAACGCATTATGTATACACGCATAGAACATCTCTGAATAGGGTGTTTACTCTCACAGCAACACATACCGCTGAGAGTTGGAGCATTAGGAGTATAATAGAAACCTCTGGAGAAATACCATGCAAAATTCACATCGGAAACAAGTTGCCTATTAATTATATTTGATTCCTCGCTATTAATCATTTGTCAGTAACATATACCTCTGACATAAGCCAGAATATAACAATAAATATATGACATAAGCTCAGATCCAACAGTAAAAATATAACTTAAGCTCTGACACAACAATAAATATCTAACATAAGATATTTACAAAAATAACCATCTAACATAAGCTCAGATACATCAATAAATATCTAACATAATCTCAGATACAGCAATAGATATCGAACACAAGCACAAATAAAATTAAAAAAAAACGTCTGATATAAGCTCAGAAACAATAATAAACAGATAACATAAACTCAGATACATCAATAAATATCTAACATAAGCTTAAATACAATATACTAAACGAAATATTAAATAGGTCCATGATATGTGATTGAACCCATAAATAAAATATATACACACGTATAAAACAGATACATATATACGGTATGTATATACATATATATCCAGCTCTGTGGCGGGTGTATATACAATGTATATTTGATACACATATAAAATATCAACACATATAAAATATATAAAATATATACACTTATACAATATCAACCACATATAAAATGTATACACACATAAAATATCAACACACATATAAAATATATACACATATAAAATATATACACAGATAAAATATATACACATATAAAATATATACACTATAAAATATCAACACGCATATAAAATATATACATATATATAAATACACATGATTATGATGGTCTTATGCATCTTTAGTGACTGTCTACAAATTACGTTAACGATTTTGTCAATTATTTACCCCCCCCCCCTTCCTTGTCAAGAACTTCAAAAATCAGGGATATATGCTTACTTATGACAAAAAATAGTTTAGCCCATCCCCCCTCCTTTTTAGTAAAGAAAGTACGATATAACTATTTGATTTGTTTTACATTTGCAGTTAAAGTTTTCAAATTCCAAAAACTTCAATTGGTGAATGAAAACAGTATTGTTGATGTCAATTTTTTAAAACCCCATACCCATTGTCGATAACAATAAAACTTCTTCAGACCTCCATCTCGCCCAATTGTCATGTGACGTATAATTTCGAGTAGTCTTCCTTAGGAATTTCCTGAAATATCTGCTGTTTGTGGCAAGTTGTCTCGCTTCCTCTAGCGACATGTGCATGTATTTCTGAATATCTCTTATCCAGGGATTGATCAGCCTCTGTCTCTAGTGCTTTCTACCGCCTCCTCCAACAACACGCTTTCATGCCATCATATCTCTTCACATGGCTGAAAAAACCCAACTTCTTTTTTAATATGGTATTTAAAAGCCAGCCTTCTTGAACGTTGATTTTTCTTAGCACCTCTTGTTTGGTCATTCTTGCTGTCCATGGTACTCTCAGGACCTGAACGTAAAAAATGTACCTTAGCTCCCGTGTTTGCCCTGTGCCACAGTGTTTTCTGTTGTTTTAATTTGGACGTCGCTATTGCTATTCTTCCTCTGATCACGACTGCACAGTCTCCTGCACTGTTTGTGTTAGCTCCTAGATATTCGAAATTTCTCACTTCTTCTAAAACATCAATATTATTTCTAGGTCTTGTTTTCACTTTATCTTTTGTCATTATTTTCGTCGTTTTCGTATTTAGAAACTGGTTTTGTAGTTAGCTAGAGCTTTTTGTTGATTTTACTAAGTTCATGAAGTCATTTGATGCTAATAGAACTGTGTCGTCTGTGTATCTAATGTCTGGAATCTGTAGACCTCCGGTGTTTATGGGGCTGAATTCTGGTTGCATTCTTTCGTGTTTCACATTTCTCATTAAGGTCTCTGCATATATGTTAAACAGGTATGCCGACAATGTACACCCTTGTCTTACTTCTATTTATACTTTAAACAACTCAGATGTTACTCCTTCGACTTTTATAGCGACATCTTGAATTTTATACAGCTCTGTAAATAGCCGCATAATGTGCTCTGTGAACTCATGTTGTTCATTGTTCTCCTGGTGATGGTTCACATACAATTGTTGATGTAATGTATGGACAGCTTAGTGTGAAATTTCAAATGAACTACAAGGCCCTCTGAGTTGCCGGGACAAACAGTCTCATTATTTCAAATGAACTACGAGGCCCTCGAGTTAATTTCTGAGATAAGCAGTCCGAACATTTCATACGGACTACGAGGTCCCTCACTGAACTGCCAAGACAAGCAGTCCCAACATTTCACACATGATTTACATTTGCTTGCCCTGGTAGGCTTTATTCGAGAGAGTATTTTACCCCCTTTTATTGACTCTCTATCTCTGTTGATTAGTTCCAAGGAAAAGGTAATGTCAATATGATGATCACAAATATAACTGCCTGCAGGAGATGCCAGAAGATGATTAAATATACCTATATACTAACAACTAGCTTAGGGTCCAGATCTTGTGTAGCGGTTTTGTCTTAGCATAAAGCAGTCCTGTGCTAATGCGTAATGCAACAGCTGTATACGTTAGAAGACAATAGTAAGAAATTGAGACAAGACATGCAATGACAAGATGTATTTTATTTTTAAATGGTGACATGTTTTCAACCCCCCCCCCCCCACCCCAAGTTTTCATAGTATGTAGTTTTACGATATGCCTGGACGAAGGCAGTGGCCATATCTCTGCACCCTGCACTAGAAGTGCAGGCCATGGTTACCGTGCAGGCGAAGACATATAAATGATGGGTACAGATTTCCAGACGAGTAGACTAGAAACATAGAAACAAAGATACATATTCCCTGATGTTTAGGCAAGAAACATAGAAACAAGGATACATATTCCCTGATGTTTAGACAAGATGAATATGATGTAAGTCCCAACAATAAATACTGGACAAACAACAATAAAGTCTGGAATTGGTAGTATACACGAGACAGTATACACGAGACAATATACACGAGACAATATACACGAGACAGTATACACGAGACAGTATACACGAGACAATATACACGAGACAGTTTACATGAAGGGCTCTCTATAATTTACGCTAACAATTAGATGGGTATGGTCAGAAAATGGCCAGGGGAGGGAGAGGGGTTTCACAAAAACTGACGTCAACAATACTGTCTATTGTACAATAATTTAATTGTATGAATGTGGAAATATTTCTGTCCCCTGAAAATGTGCAAAAAATCATGTAGTTTTTCTATCGTACTTATTTTCAACCAATTATTTTGTTGGGAAAGGGGGTGCTAATTTTGTTGACATTACTAAGTTTTTTTTTGGGGGGGGGGGGGGTCCTTAAATGTGTGATAGTTGTTATCAAAAGAGCGGGGAGAAAAAGGTCCAAAAATTATCAAACATTACTGATGTAATTTATTGCCAGCCCCATGTACTGTGTCAACTTAGGTAACTCGGAAGATATTTACGATTTATTTCATTGCAAAATAAATAAATAAAATCAGTTTCTACACACATAAAAATAAAAATTGTATTTACCAATAAAATAAAAATTTTATGAAAATAAATAGGATCATTGAACTACTCAGCAAAAATAAAAAAATAAAAATTCTGTAGATATTATCAACAGTAAATCCATATTTGTGTAGCTCAAATCTGATGAGATCAAGTCTGAGTATATAATGTTACATATCAAAACGTCTGATCAAGTACACATTCGAAGTCCCTCTCCATGATAGTCCTGAACGCAGATGCCAAACAGCAGCACTTGTCTTTGCTGATGCTATGTGTCTAATCATTGGTGCTTTGTGTATAATTGATGTTCAACCAATTAAAAGCAAAGAAAATGTAGAATCAGTCACGGTAAGTGACTATGTTGGAGATCTGCGTGCACGACTATTCATGGAAAGGAATTGACACATTCGAATAGCTATAGTTACAGATTTCTTCTTCTTCTTCTTCTTTGTCGTACGCCTTGCGGCGGACCCTCTGAAGGCATTCCGCTGACCGTCCTGAGAAGGACGTATGAGGGTGATCTGCGTTGTGTCATGTTTTACAGCAAGCTGCGTTATCTGCGCCTTTCGACCTGACACATCAGTCTCCAGCCAGCATTTTTTTGGGCCGGGTTGGCATTCCCGTATCTTCGATCCCTAGTACTTGGCCAGGCTACAGCAGGATTGCTGCACTCCTGTTTCCAGGCCCACTGCGTGGAAGTGTACTGAGGGTCTTGGCCAGCTGTGGTTCGCTGACCCTGATGCTCGACCAGCTATGTAGCGCCGGCCTGTGCACTCTGGTGTGCATGACATCTCTGGGCCCTAGTTACAGATTGAAGAAATATGATCGGTCTATGTGGCGGTTGGTCAACTTCGAATCCAATAATCGATTTTATCATTTTCCAACTCACTGTTGAAACGATTTTGTTGTATATTGATGCTTAAGTGAGTGTTCATACATACCTTTGGCTATTTTTGCCAACTTTTAACACCCTCTTTTCCTCGTTCAACAACCTTTAAGAATTCAAGGGACCCACCTCCTTAATTAATACAAAATACGTACCCCCCCCTCTCGATCCACATTTTTATCTTCAGAAAAAAAACCAACCTATATAATTTTTTCCGAGTTATTTCGAAACAAAATTCATATTCAAGCAATTTAAGTGATGTAAAAACCAATGTTTTTGGCAACTTTTGTCAAATCACCACCTCCCCCCCCCCTTGTCTGTCTAGTCTGTTCAGATTCTAACCACCAGTAATTGTTGACGTAATTATGAAAATCCCTCCCCCCCATCCTCCCCTCTCATTTCTAAGCACATTCGCAATAGCACAAACTCGCACACGCAAAAAGCAAACTGAATCACTTCCATTATACGATGTAGTACAGATGTACCACATATTTGAACTCAATAAGCAGTAGAAGGGTTAAGTTGATGTTGTTGGAATGTGCTTATATATCAATCAATCAATCATGTAATCATGCAATAAACTAATCAATCACTTGTTATGACGTGTGACGTAGGCGATCATGTTTCTCCACAACTCTCTGTCTCTTATATTATTAGTAAGTTTAGTTGGTGACTTCTTTTTGTGCTATGGTGACAACTCATCTAGAAATATTTCTCTGTGATTTCCTCTTTGTCTTCTCCAACTGATCTTTCTGGTGGTTACTAAATATTCAAGCTTTGGTTTTCCTATCATATACCCTAAAAATCTTGACTATCTGCTTCTAATTATTTGCTTTAATTTAACTTCTTCCTCCTGTATCTCTGAGAACTTCTAAATTAGTTTTCTTGGCTGTCCATGCAATTTTCATCATTCTTCTCAAAAACAACATCTCAGTTGCCTCCAACTTATCTTGGGCCCTTTTGTTTACTGCCAATGCGACGCATCCATTAAGAAGGATTGGCTCAACATAATATCCTACCACTCGAACTCGTGTAAGCATTGATACTACTCTTTTGCACAGAATGTTTCTCATCTTTAGAAATGTTGATTTAGCCTGTGCTATCCTTCTCTTATCTCACTGAAGCACCGGCCATCGGATGTTAAAAGAGTGCCAAAATACTTTCATTTGTCCACTTGATTTAATTTTGCATCATTGATATTAATACTACTTCTTGCGATGTGCATTTCATGGAAACAACCATTGCTTCTGTTTCTTTTTTTAGTTATAATATAGATGTTATATATAGGGAAACGTTAGTAAATCTGACGAAGACGCGTTGGAAGAGACAAATACGAGACGGGGGTTTCTCAAAAAGAATGTGACAATCTTTATTCTGTGGCACATTTTGAAATACAGGACGGGAGTTTCTCAACAAGAATGTGACAATCTTTATTCTATGGGTACATTATGAGACAATAATAACGTTAACAATCTTTTGTCAACCCCCCCTCCCTCCATCATTCAACAACTGTTAAGAACACAAGGAGTCCACCTGCTTAATTATTTTAAAAAAAAAAATAATTCTCCTCCCCCCATCAAAACTCATATTTTTCTGTAGAATAATTCTATAATTTCTTGAGAACATGGTTACAGTGGGTGCGATAGACGATTACAAGAACTGTTGGAACAATGACTGTGGTCAATTATATTGAAAAACATAAACTGAAGTGATTCGGCGACTTAATGAGAACGAACCAATATTGGCCAGCACCAAGAGCATACAACATGAAAATGTAAACAGCAAGAGGCAGATGAAGATCAAGAAGAATGTGGATTGAAAGAGTTAACAGCGATCTGAGACGTCACAATATAACTACATAGCATGCTGCTGAACGTGCAATACCCCGAAAACCAATAGCCATTCAATCCTGCGACTCTTTACATAAATAGCAGAGAAAAGACAATATATATATATATATATATATATATATATATATATATATATATATATATATATATATATATATATATATATATATATATATATATACATATACATACATATTTATATATAAAGACAGATAGATAAAACGTTTTGACAAGAATTCCTTTATCATGAAACCTAGATCTGAATATATATTTGATGAATATAAGAAAAGTGAAATCTGTCACTGTGATGACAATGTAAGAATAGAATAAAACATTTAATAAAATGTTTCTCAAAATAGAGCACAGGATGATCATAACGTACAACGGGGTTATATACACCCTTTAGTTATAAACCGAGAAAAGTATACCGTTTCTGCTTTAATAGCAGTAAAAATAACCACACACTACTTACGTAATAGATGACCAAGAGAGCACCTAAATTTCAATACATCGTTTACGTCTGGACGTTAAGTATTAGGTTTATTTATCCTTACGTTTCCATTCCATAGCTTAACGAGACAGGATCCCATTTCCACAGAGTTGATTAGTTGGTTGAAACCTTTCCTGATTAGAGTGTTTCTAAATATGAAAACGATTATGTTCTATTTCAATTTTGAATCACTACAATACATTTGTAGAAACATCGCTACATTTAGTTGGAACAACATGGCAATGACTAGTGTTTCTTCGGCTTAACAAGATTGACGTTTTAATTACTTGCTCGCTATGGCAAGAATTTGTATGATTAAATTTCATGCAGATATACACAGACATGTAGTATTTAAGGGATGACTGAATATGAAGCGGATTATTTTAATTACAAATTAAACTTAGGAGTAACATTTTGTTAACAGTTTTAATTTCAATTTTTCAAATTTGAGTGTGTGTTTAGAAGTTAACTTAACATCATTCCATGAGCAAATCATGTACATTATTTACATATTTATATTTACATATTGTATACGACTACTTGCCTCGGTACTGACCACTTTATCCCAGTTGCCGTTGGTCATTGAAGAATACCGGTCTAACACCACATTCTCAAAACACGGCTCAATGGCGTGGGCAAGGGAAAACTTTAATTTAATACGACATAATTCTGGACATTATTGTCACAATTCATATCTCTTTCTTTAGTACCACTGTTTACTACAAACCTACTGATGCATATATTTTTCCGCTTTACACTTCTTTTCATCCACTTACTTATCGTAGCTATATATCACTTTAACAATTGTTTTCACTTATGTAGCGACGAGGACAACGTTCTTGATAATCCTACGATATTATAGATTTCTTTCATAGGCGCTCATACCCTGACGGTATTCTTTCATCGGTTTTGGTTGTGTCCGTAAATTCTGTCGCCATGATACCTTTTCTTATACTCATGGTACTTCAGCTTCTGGTGAGGGTAATCTTTGGCCTTACTTTCCATCATCATAACTCTACTGTCCGTAGAATCTTGTTCAATCATTATTCCATCTCCAGTTTGATCATTAATTAGTGCCATTTTCCAACACTTTCTTCGGTTTCCTACAGGTATAACACAAATCTTAACGATATCTTGGTCCACAGTCGTCTCAGGGCTAATTATTAGGGCGGCTTATGGCGTTTAGGTGGGAAAGTGACTGTCTCCTCATAGAGGTCAATGTAGCCCACACATCATGCTGAAGTCGGAGACTTCATACCGAAAGATGCAAATATTGCACACAAGTTGTAAATTGAGACAGAATACATTTCATTCTTCAGACTACATTCTGTTAGCCAGCTAGAGTTTGGGAACGACACAAAAGTATACATACATTTCTTATAGAACTGCTGCATATCCCATTGAAGAGATTGCAAACAACACAAGTTTGTTTTGCGTTCGCTCTATTGTAATCAGCATAGATATCCGTGCGATTTCCGTCGGGAGCGTGTTTACGTTGTGCTACCGTTATGCACCTTGTAGGTCTAGCACATCCGATTACTGCATGTATTGACAATTCGAGTGGGCTACCCTAGCCTGTGACAGCCTCCCTATCTATCGCCAGGCACGCGTGTGTGTAGTGACTCTTCACCCAGACGATTTTCTGCTCACTACTGTCTCGCACGAGGTGTTCCACTGTCTATGAACTTGCCTCGTGTATAATTTGGAACGTACTGTGCCTGTGCCCATCGGCTACTAAACCGTTTCTCATCCGTGAGCCTGGTTCCTTAAGAGGAAGAACTCAACCGAAGAGTTGGACCCTGGCTCTTTCGCCCTCTTAGCCGAGGTCTCATTTACCGACATCATGAACCCCTCACCCAAGTTCGAGTCTCACACCACGCGATTGAGAGCAAGGCGTTGCCCCAATAGCACCTGAGCTCATCAGGTACTGAACCCTTTCTCTCTGCAAGTGTATTTCCGGTATAGGAGAACCTGACAGTAGAGTTGGGCCAGGACTAAAATCGTTGTCTCTTTTGTGCCTGAGCCTATCGGGTACGGAACCCTTTCTCTTTGCAAGTGTATTTCGGGTATAGGAAAGCTTGACAGTAGAGTTGGGCCTGGACTACTATCTTTGTCCTAATTTTGCCTGAGCCTATCGGTTACGGCACCCTTTCTCTTTGAGAGCATGTTTTCGGTATAGGAAGACTCGACATTAGAGTTAGGCCAGGTCTTTTTGCTTTGCTGGACGCCCATTATTGGGTATGGGTCTCTGCCTATAAGGAAATCAAGTAACTAGAAGCTCGCCACGAGCTAACAGAGCTTTTAGTTCACATTTTCGTAATCTTTTTCACTTTCTATTTGCAGTTGGCGCTGCCCTCTAGCGCTGTTCTGCTCTTTCATTTTTTCATAGTACTCAGTATGAAATATATCTGTCTTTCGCCATGCATCCACCTATTCATGCTTTTTTTCATTGGCCGCTCCTCCAATGTTCGGACTGGACTAACTAGCTTCACTGTATGTCGACAGTGTCGCTGTATGTGGTTTTGCTATTGGTGTCGGAGATATTGTCTTATGCAGTCAAATCTCTTTCCATCTGCTACCTCCAAACTCTCGGACACGATCCCCAAATAATTTGACCAAAATCAGCTCGAGCTGCTGTTGTTCTGTTACCATGGTGCACCGCGAGGAGGTACATTTGGGATCTTGGTTATCTGCTAAACCTGGGTCCGCTTAGAGCAACACGTTCCCTTTGCACCCCACAACACAAGTGAATATATACATTTCTTATATAACTGTTGCATATCATATTGAAGACATTGCAAACAACACAACATTCTTTGCTGACAGTAATTCTCTAGGAAACATTTACGTTCCCAGTACCTGGAAAATCGCTGTGATCAAACAATTTCGCGTTGGTTGTCAATGTTTTCTCTAGTTCTCGCTGCTTAGCTGCGCTGCATACAGTAGATTTTGAATCTGCTATGTTTGAAATGTGAGAAAAGCGCACTACCTCCCAGCCGGAGTGCCGAATCATCCCTGCTCATATAAATATCGCAATGAATGAGCTGCATGACGAAGTGACAAAGAGAAAAAAAACTGCTTCAGAATTTGTCAGCAGTGAAGCGAGTAATGAAGAAAAACAGTACCCAATCTGACTGAATATATGACACGGATTCAAGCATAAATATTCCACACATTGAAGTCACCACACATACAAAAGTTGCAATTTGTTCTATCCGGAAAATGTTACAATATATAGTGTCCGTTTTCTCTGATCATAAAGTGTTTACTACCGAAATATAAAGAATGTACCGCGTGCGGTTTCTTTAGCTCACTTTCCACACTTGTGCTACTTATTTTGGTTAAAAACATAATTTAGTTTATATTTTTCACAACGGGTTTCCATACGGCTCTCCAGCGGAGGGGAGGGGCAATTCGTTTTCTTCGGGGTGGGGGATACAACAAATAAAAATGAACAATTGGAGGACCATGGACTCATCTAATTGGGCTCAGAATGTTCACTATTTGAAATTATTTGAAATAAATTAAACCTGATCAAACAAGTTATAATTCTACGCCTCAGAACAGGACACAACCGACCCCGCAGTCACAAGTATACGAAATTCAGGATTGACAACACGGCCACGTGTACATGTGGACAGGCAGCACAGAGTGCCAAACATGTACTTCAAGAGTGTTCTGAGTATGAAACACTGAGGCAGACATATTGGCCAGAGGAAACAACACTGGAATCAAAGCTCTATGGACCACTGTATGAACTACAACAGACTGTGTTTTATTTAGGAAACAGAATTACAGATATAGACATGTTTCAAGTGAATGAAAGAAGAAGAAGAAGAATTAAATCTCTATTACACCATTTAAGGTTTTCTATGATAAAAATATGATAAAATCTTTTAGGTTCAGATATGCAGAATATTTTTTTTCAATGGAAAAGTTGTATATTAATGTTTCTATCGGCGTGGTACCATTTTCTCTATAATGTGATGTTTTTGGTAGGGCAAGGAGTATATCTCAACTGAATGCAGTAATAAACTAAATTGGTATTAATATTATATAATTAATTGAAGAAAACTAACTAAAATGAAACTAAATAGAAAAATATACCTTATAAAAATACACACACATTTTTTATTTTCACAACTTTTTGGAAAAAAATTGCTTTTACAAATTTTAATGCATGCAAAATATTATACATGTAATGTGTATCATCGAAAAAAATGTAAGAATACATTTAAAAAAAACAACAAAAACCCATCAAACTTTAAAGGGAAATAACCGCTAAAATAGTAAACAAAAATGGAAAACATATTTGAATCGAGATGGTAGGCCTATTTTGTTAAATTAAAAAAAAAAATAAAAAAATAACCGTGTAACAATTAAATGATATTGAAACATTGATTTAAATAGTAAACGCGATTCGACCAGGAAAAAAATAAATCAATAAACAAAAGTGAATGCCTTTTTAATATATGTTGGTCAGCGGCGGCAAAATTCACATGCGAGTGGAGCAAGTTGTAAAACTTGATGTGGCCCACTGTTATATTGTCTTGTTCTTTTTACATGTATATTATGTGCGGACATCAACAAATAAATGTGTTTGTTTTTCCAATTAAATTTTTATTTTAAATGTTGTTGCATTGTTCATGTCAGCTCTGCGGAGGTGAGGTACAGTTCTCATTTCCGGTGGCCAAGATAACTGATACAATACCCATTGCAGGGACATGTTGAACAGGGGGTCCATACCGCAATGTAAACATAGTTAAAGTAATTTATCATTATAGAAAGTCACTGTAGACAAAAATACTTGGTTGATCGATACGTCATACATGGGATATTCCATCAACCCGTTATATAACGTTATATAGAAGATATTCTACCAACAAGACATATAACGTTATATAGAATAAACTAAGGTAGTAAGAGAAGGTGTGAATCATATAGAGGCATCTCCTTATTAAGTCTAAACAGGCAAAATGTACTCAAAAATGATAGACCAGGGAGTGTGCTGCATTGCAGAACTCCTGCCGAGTTACTCTCAATTAGGCTTCAGAAGATTGGCAAGCTGTACAGACGCATGGTTTACACTGAAACAGCTGAGTGAAAAAGCAATCGAATACAATCAAGATTTAAACACAGTATTTTTAGACCAGGAAAAGGCATTCGACAGAGTAGATAGAAACATTCTATGGGAAACCCTAGAAATGCATAACATCAGAGGACAACTGTTAGATAATATAAAAGCGATATATCAAAAATGCCAAAGCTCAGTAAGAACAACAGATGGAACTACTGAACCTTTTGAAACAAGATCTGGAGTAAGATAATGCTGCGTGCTTTAATCTCTACTTTTTAACATTTACATGGACAGAATAATAAAAGAAGCTCACATAAGTTATGGAAATTAGCAAGTCTAGAACATAAATGGATATAAGAATAGATAAAAACCAAAGTGAAACAAGCCAAAGAATTTAAATATCTAGGCAGCATATTTTCCGAAAATGGAAGACTAGAAAGAGAAATAGAAACGAGGTGCTAGAAAGCACACACAGTAAACCTACCAACTTTCACCATTACTTCTTCACACAAAGATCAAGATGGAAATTTAAAAAAAACCCAGATATTATCTACAATTTTTATACCAACATTCTGCTACCAATGTCAAACATGGTCTTTAACATTTACGCAACAGAGGAAAATCATTACATGTGAAATGAAGTATATGAGAAAAGCTGCAATGTTCACTAAACTAGATAAATAAGAAATGAAGAAATTAGAAAAAGGAGTTGGTATAATATCATGTATTTAACATATTGAAAGACAGCAAGTAAAAAGGTTCGATCACCTTATAAGATTGAACCCAAAACAAATACAAATAAGAGCATATAACAAAAGAATATCCCATCGTAAGCCAAAGGTAGACCAAGAAAACGTTCGATAGAAAATATCAAGATAGCCTTGAATAAACATGGACTAAATGCATTCACGGAAACATAACTAGCATTGGAACAACAGCTTAAGCTCCAACCTCTACGCTTAACGGCAAGCGCAAGTAAGATCAACCATCATTAATCTTGGAACAGACATTATACGATAGAATATCATATGAAACCGGTATATACATAAAGGATATTCTATCAACACGGGCGGTATATAGCGTTATATATTATTTTATATCAACATGACATATAACGTTATATGGGATATTCTCTAAACGTGGTATATAACTTGTATAGGATGTTATATCAACCCGGTAATAACGTTATATAGGATATTCTATCAACCCAGTATATAACGTATATAGGATATTCTGTGAACACAGTATATAACGTATATGGGATATTCTGTGAACACAGTATATAACGTTATATAGGATATTCATCTACCCGGTATGTAACGTTATATACGATACTAGAAGAAATCTCTTTGGAAGGCGCTAGTCTGGAATACGGCGGACGATGTGGCCAGTCCAGCGTTGAAACATAGTCAGCAGGAAATGGATGCTTTGCATACGGGGCTTTTGAAGGAGTTCCGTGTTTGGTACTCGATCATGCCAACGTACTCCCATGAAGTTTCTTAGACATAGAAGTTTGAAAGAGTTACACAGTCGAGCGTGTCTCGCATAGACATTCCAGGATGACGCAGCATAAAGTAGTGTTAGTATAACCACTATGCGGTAGACGTCTAACTTAGTTATCAAACTGAGACCACGCCTGATCAAGACGTTGGCACGAAGGCTTTCGAATTCGGCACTGGTGTGAGCAATACGTAGAGTAACACCCTCATAATTGACGCAATTTGCGATAGCTTACTGCCACGATATACAAACTTATTTTGAGTTTTCGATCCTTTACTTTGGTTACTGGTTCTGTGTAGGTGACTCGTGGCGCTGGTTGATACATTACTAATGTCTTCGCCGTGCTGATGGAGACTGAACGCTTCACAGGCCAAAGAAAAGAGGTCCATGCTGTCCTGCATGTCTTTAAGATTGTAGCGTTTAGTGTACAATCGTCGGTGAACAAGAAGTCGCGAACAATGTCCGTCTTAAATTTTGTCTAGGTCGTCAATCTAGTAAGATTGAATAGCCCTCCATCAGCTCGATAGCGAAAGCCATTTCTTCTGTAGTTCTGTAAACAGTGTTACTGAGGTTTTCCCTGCCCAGCTTTTTTGAATGTCTATGGAGTCAACTGTCAGTGGTGAAATTGTCCTGTTATTTTAAAATAACAGCAACAACCCTGAATAGCTGTTAATTATTAAGCAAATACACCAAAGATCTGTTTATCTGTGCTGGCCTATTATTTTTAAAATTAAATATAAAATTTTAACTCGCTTCTGGAGATGGAACACCGTACAAAATAATATGACCCCAATGTACAATGTTCTAATTAGTTTTTACAGAACCCATATTATATATATAATTGGTGCGTAATCGTGACGCGATCGTTAATGAGCTGGTAAGCGAACGGCGAGAAATAAAAACAAATGTGCAATTTTTCATCTTATAGATTCAACTATCAAAACAAACAATAACATAACTTAGTTAAACACAGCAGTTTACCTGTTAGTGCATCGTAAACGTTAACTGAAACAAATTTAAAATTGATTAAGAAGCTACAATAATAATTTTTAGGTATACTATAACTGTTATTTGCTAACGATCGTGTGACCTTGAACTTTCAGCAACTGTTTCTGAGACACATGTAAAAGCAATTCATTTTATATAATAAAATACCCAAAAAATTGTAAACAAATAGCAACCCTATGAATACATTATAAAATTATATTGTATCAGATTAATCACCGATAAAAATGCAATAATACATATTTATACCACTCATTAGCCATAAGCCGTTAACTAAATTTGTTTAGAGTTATTACTGACCTTTGTTAATCGACCAGAGGTTAGCCAATAGTATCATTGGTCACCTTTAGTGGGACACATGGACATTAATTCCAAATTTTGCTCGCGTCATCCCCTTGATTTTTATATTTTCTAAACGTTTCTGGCAATTTTTATTGGTCTGCGTTACGAAATGGAGAAACGTATACAACCGAAGAAAACAGAAAGCTGATAAACTTATCCATTTATATATATATATATATTCTTTCAACACGGTATATTACATTATAGTCACGTTAGTTTTTCTATTTGATTAGCCATATTTATTATTGTTTACAATTCTCATAGCAGCAGAATGTGTTGATTTAATCCACGTTTATTTCGTCATCTCATTAAATACACATGTTCCTCTTATTGCAAACTTTCATTAACATAATTTGGCTCTTTATCGCTATTCTTGCTTTTATCTTCTTCATCACAATTATTATTTTTCTCTTCTTCTTCTTCGCTATTGTAATTTTTCTCCTCTTCACCTGAAATAAATACAATATATAATGAATAATAATAAAGTATATCCTCAAGTTTTCTCTGCAGACCCTGTTTAATGAATTTTCCAATCTTCAGTTCTCTCGCATAAAAGTTTGTCAGCGAGAAATGAGCGATCAATAAGGAGACAAATATATTAGAAGTGGATCTGGCTGTTAATGTAGGAACATCCCGTGAACATCGCGGAGATTTTTTTATTTGATCATTGCTGCACAATTATCTTATAAATAGACAAACAAAAAAACTTTCTATAAATTATTGGAAAAATTCCAAATAACAAAAGAACAGGGTTTTATATGAAATACACTAGTGTAGGGACGTTGTGATGGATAAACACTATATCCACCAATAACAAAATGTGGCTAACATATTTTTAATAGTTATGCAACCTCTCAATAGGAAAACATCGCCATTGTACATCGTACATAAGCTTAGCATAAACAATAACAACTTTTGTTAGAAGTTCTTCAGTTTGACACAAAATAACACAATCAATACACACACGGACAAACGGGTATATATATATATATATATATATATATATATATATATATATATAATGTAAATATACATAGGAGAAAGAGATAAGAAAGTGTGAGAGTAAAGGCTATGCTTGTGTTTTTATTTCATTATATTTTCATGATCAACAGCACATATCCAATGCAATTTCAACAGTAGACATTGCTTACTGAACAAAAGAATTATTTAAAAATAAAATTGTCTATAGTGGGGCTACGGTAACGCAGATGTTAAAAACCACTGCACTGTGATACGATGTTCCAAAAAATTATTGAAATTGTACGTTTTTGTTTGATAATATTTGAAATTATAAAAATATTTTATATCTTCAATGCCGCACTTCGAGTACTAAAAACAAACACAAGGGAAAACCCTAACAGAGAAAACAGATATTCTACATAGATGGAAGGAATATTGTTAAGAAATATATAGAGGAATAACCCAGTCACCAAATGAGAGCGTCAATGAATTAGAACAAGGCAAAGTTCCTACAATGAAAGAGGTCAGAGTTCAATCAGAAATCTGAAAAAAGGAAAAGCTCCAGGTAACGACGGAGTAACATCAGAGATGATAAGCTGCTGGAGATTCTAGTGTTAATATATAAAATATAAGGCTGATTCTCGAGGGAAGAGTGCCAGACTAGAGAAAAAGAGGGGAACCAAAACGACGATGGACCAGCGACATCAAAGAACGTATCCACATGTCTCTGGTCAATGCAGGCCTGTTTGCCCGGAATCGAGAGGCGTTCAGAGTATTCACTACACAGAAAACGTTCTAGAAAGAATGTCACTTGATATATAATATCTGGGAAGTTGTGGTTTGCTTAAGAACATCATTATTTCTTATGGTATGAGCTCTAATATAACGATGTTGGACTTCCGTCCGCAGTTGAAAGGAACATATCTCACAATAAGAAGGATTTCTTAAAAAACTAAACGTTTTGTTTCATACGAAACGAAAAATAAAAAAAAGAACATCACATCAGTTTAAAATATTCAACAAAAGACTGTATTTTATAACACTATTTTTGTTTCATTAAATAAAATAATGATGCTTAACTTTACATATGGACAAAGAAGATGGTCATTGCAAATGTTACATATAGACAGGAATATGATCATTGCAAATGTTACATATGGATATGTCATTGAATGTATATAGTCATTGAAAAAAATGTTCCAAATGGATAGAAGATGGTCATTGTAAATGTTACATATGGATACGAAGATGGTCATTGTAAATGTTACATATGGAGTAAGAAATATTAAAATTTCAGCCTCTTTCGCCGCTGATTTTGCCGATTTCTGATCGCATGATCGAGAACAGTATATACATAACAAGTATATTTTTAATGGTGTTTCTATTCTGCGACTACGTCGTAAATCTTCATATTTATCCATCAGAGCTCCCACAGAGGATTGGATACCTCGACGTTGCATTGTATTCTATACTGCTCGAGTAATAGCCAACAATTCCTAAAAATTTGGATTGGTAATAAAATCGTTCTAGGCTATTTTGCAGATGTTCTTTAATCTCAGATTTAGTCTGTCACGTTTTCTTCCACCAGACGACAACTCACATAAGAGAATTTATTTTTGAAAGGGATAGTTTATTCTTTTTTAAAATTAAGATACCCAAGCCATCTTAAATGTCTAAGTAGCGGAATGACTTCTTAATTCGCTGCAAGACTTCCGTTTTATTAACCTTGTACATGACAAAAAATGACAAATCTGCAAATAAATATAATAGTATTCAAGCTTTTTCTGTAATATTAAGTGGGACATGTATTTATGTAGTCGTGATTGTGCTTGTATGTTCAAAAAATATTAGTGGACCTGGTGCATTATTATCAGTTTTCTGCATTATAATTTTGTTTAATATTAAATCCTCAACGCTCTGTTATATTATTCACAAGCTCTTGCATTTCCCAGCTGTGTGTGTACTATTAGGTAGGGTATTTATTTTTGTAGTCGTCATTGTGCGTGTGTTTCGGTGCTTGATGATGATGTTAGAACTCTTAAATAGTACAGGGTTCTTATTCTTATTTCTTATTCCTGACGGAATGTGGAGTTTGACTTGCAGCTCAAAATTTGTCTTTCTTGTGCATTCATTTTCATTGGAAAGATTTTGAGAGCTTTTGCAAGCTCCTGATGAATTGTTACTAAAGTTGACCGTACAAACGAGTTTTTCAGTCTATCTATGTGAAAAAATACTTTGTGGACATTGATATTTTTGCAATCTCGAGGCAAGACGTTTGGGTTCGGTCCCTCGCTGCAGTTCATTTATCTGCAGCAGGTTATACCACATCATAGATCATTGTCTGAAGTAGTTAACTACAGCAGGCTGCACCCAGAATATATCATTGTATGGGGTGTAAACTACAGCAGGCTGTACCAAGAATATATCATTGTATGCGGTGGCCAACTACAGCAGACTGTACCCAGAATATATCATCGTATGGGGTGGTCAACTACAGCAGACTGTACCGAGAATATATCATTGTATGATGTAGAAAACTGTACCACATAATAGATCATAGTCTATGATAGCGGACACCACATGCAACTTTCTTAAATTGCATTTTGTACAATTAATATCAGTGCACTCTGATATTACTTTTCTGACTACAGTAATGCATAATTGCGCTTTTATAAACATAACAACCATTACTCATTTCAGCGGAATTGAAAATAAGTAAATAAGTATAGACGGGATTGGGGGGGGGGGGGAGAGAGCGGTCCATTGTCATAATCAAAATTTGTTACAATACAAAAATTCTTTTTCTTTCTAAGCATTTTCTTTATATCTTAATATCTTCATAGAGTGATAAAATGCGATCTTTCATGAGATATTAATTAGAGTTGCATTTTCTACTCTCGGTATGTGATGGCTGCATCAGATTCTCTACAATAAACATAATTGAATTAAATACACACTTATGTGAGGTAGGTATTCTATTAAACATTTTCCCGTTTGTGTCCCCAAGAGCATTTAAAAAGCTGGATTCTTCTTTCGTTCACTTGAAACATGTCTATATCTGTAATTCTGTCTCCTTAATAAAACTCACTGTCTTTTGTAGTTCATACAGTGTCCCATAGAGCTTTGATTCCAGTGTTGTTTCCTCTGGCCAATATGTCTGCCTCAGCGTTTCATGCTCAGAACACTCTTGAAGTATATGTTTGGCACTCTGTGCTGCCTGACCACATGTACACATGGCCGAAAAAAAGCTGTATAATGAGAAAGTAAACCCAACAATAAATCTGAATAGAGATAACGAAAATACAATGTGAAATGAGACAATAAAATAGTACAGTAATTAGCAATGCCACAGCAACACATGTTTCAAGAAAATATATCTATGATACAACGGCATATTTTTCTAGACAAATTAGGTATTTAGCAACGCCATATGTTTGAATTGCTACCACGCAACGCCATGTTTCAAGTGCTACCACCCAACACTATATGTTTCAGGTGCTACCACGCAACGTTATATGTTCCATGAGCTACCACGCAACGCTATATGTTTCAAGAGCTACCACGCAACGCTATATGTTTCAAGTGCTACCACTCAACCCCATTTCAAGTGCTACCACGCAGCGCTATATGTTTCAAGTGCTAGGATGAAATGTCATATGTATCAAGAAATATTAGCTACGACCCAATGTCATACGTTTCAAAAATATTAGCTACAACGCAGTGTCATATGTTTCAAGAATAATTATCTGCGACCTAATGACATATTTTTCAAAAATAATATCTACGACCTAATGACATATGTTTCATGACAAAATAGCTACGACGCAACGCCATATGTTTCAAGAAAGATAGAAATAATTAGGTAATCCAGACTAGACAGGTATATATTTGAGATATATGGTTTTATTTATAGCAATAAATCCCGGTATTATGTCAGTCTTAACCAGAATTCACACCTGCTAATTCAGCGGTTGAATCCACAGGTTGTTGAGCGGGTTTCCGATAAGTGCGGAAACACAAGAGGAGCTAATAAGACTTCCAGGAAGTGAGCCTCTGCTCAGATGTCATCTCAGACTAACTCACTCGCTTTGAGGTAAGGGACAGGAGACTTGGCTAGTACTAGTTTGAGACACCAATTAGATGTGTGCTTGTTATGGTATGTAGGAAGAGTGATAGAAATATATTTGTGAGGGAGTGATGATAATTAATTGTGTGGATGAGAGAAGGAAATATGAAGATAATATGGAAGTTAAGAAAACTGACATTGTTGTCTTGTTTGGTTAAAGGAAGGTGACACAAATATATCTTCAATTTAGAAAACAGACATTGGAGATTAGAGTGTGTGAATAAGGGTCTATTCCAAAAGAAAGCAATTAGTGTAAATGACAAAAGATGTGTAATAATACGAGCAGACTCGCTCATTTGTTGCCGGGTAATAAAAGATAGGAACACTTGATAAAAAAATATCCCAAATCTTGGAATATATTAAGAGACAACAGATCAAATGGTTTGCACATATCAGCAGACTACCATCAGACAGCATACCACAGCAAGCTATGCTACACAGATACAGTGAAGACAGAGAGGTCGACCACGAAAACGATGGGTCACCGAAATAATAGAGGCGACAAATTCCACAACATACTCAGCACACACGAGGGCCATCTCCAGAGATCTCTTCTACCCTGACGCTGAAAGGCAATAACTGGTTTAGCGAAAAGATAGATAGGTAGATAGACACTTGTTACCAGCGCCAGATTTAGACTTGATAAGGCCCTAAGCTATTTGAGATATGGGGCCCTTTATAAGTCCAGATATTATATGTCAGTGCCAAATATTATTTTTTTGGGGACCCAAAGAAAGTGGGGGCCCTAAGCTATAGCTTGCTTAATTTATTGGTAAATTCTGCACTACTTGTTACCTGTCATAGGAGCCGACTAATGATGCTTTAGGGAGTGGCGTTTGTTGCTCAATCTCATAGTGTCAAATTGACTCAAATTCGACGTTGAAGTTGGATGTGCCAGGCCTAATGTCTATGTTATTGCACTTAGTTTTAACTATTGACGCAATACATTCCAATTTCTGGACGATACTCCCGTTAATCTGCAGGGATGTGAGAAAGAACGCAGATAAATAAGAAATCAAGAGAAGATCGAGAGTAAAGATGATAAAAAAATCGTATGAAAAGAAAGTGAGTTTGTTCGAAGAAAATGTTCATAGATGTGTTAGTATATTATGTCATTCAATTTGTTTGGTTTAGCCTTTCTTTCTATATATTCTAGTACAGTGGAATCTTTATGTAGCGCATTATTTTATAACATATTTTCCTATATAACAATACTTTTCAAAAACCACAATTATATTTATTCTATATCTTTGTACTGTTTTATAGCGAATTTCTGTTATTACATACATATTCTCTCGTTCCGGACCAAGTTGTTATAACCGGATTCCACAGTAATTATCATGCATCCTACAATTGGAATTTCTACATCTATTAGTTAATTCGTAGTACGTTTATTTGAATGTAAAAATATGAACATGAACATTTCAACAATATTGTAGCATATGATCGAAGCCTTCATTTACATTTCGACAAATAAACACATCTGTATTATTTAATTCGTATATTTATATACATTTTACTGTCACCGTCACAATTGTGACTAGTCTAAAAGAGGCAATTAATTTTAATAATATACGTAAAGAACACTCCAATAAGAACCGAGTCTATGATTATGTTTTCTTGAAGAGATTTCACTGTCCTGGAGTGTTGGATTGGAGTAAGGTACATCTGTCTGTGCTGACCAAGTAATAAGTTTCCGTAATTGCTGATAGATAAATAATGTTTTATTATGAAGAAGTAATGATAAATAGAATGACCCAGAATTTAGAATAAAATTCGTTATTTTTATAATGAGTGGTCTTGTGTCTTCGAGATCACAGACGTATATTTATGTTGTCAGCAAGCTGGGTGAGTCTAGTCAATGATATTTTGCTTTTTAATGAGACAAGTCTACACGCTTGACTGAAGTAAATTACGTCCAGACATTTCACCAATAAAAATAAATACATCTATAGGCAATCACTTTGTCCATCTGTTGATAAAAATAAATACATCTATAGGTAATCACTTTGTCCACCTGTTGATTCTTAGAAAATGTTTGGTAGCTAAATCCTTAAAATATATTAGAATGCAATTGAAATGCTTTGCTTTGTTTTGTTTGAAGCGACAAAAAATTCAGCAACATAGTTCTTAGAAATTGGTATAATTACGGTATTGGCAAATGTATCGTTATTGGCTATGAGTATAAGATATGCAGAAGTATATTGTGTATATCCTGTGTGATTGTAGGAGCTCGCACACACATACTCTCACACCAACCAACACATACGGGGGTTCTTCAAATTGAAATCTTCAAAGTAAAATAATAGTTGGAATAGCCACAGCACTCTCTTGTAACCTGTCAATACTTAGAATAACAACGACTGTATCGCATAACCTGTCAATAATTATAATAACAGCAGCATTGTCGTGTAACCAGTTAATAATTAAAATAACAACGGATGTGTCGTGTAACCTGGCAATGTTATTTAGGGGATGTCTATAAATTGCGTCGACAATTTTGTGCCAATTTGTTACCATCTTCCACTCTCCTCTCAACAGCTGCCAAAAATTCGGGACCCCTTCTTAATTAAGTTTTTTTTTTTAAATTCTCCCTTCCAAGAAAAATATTCCAAACAGAAAAAATGATAAAAGGAACAGTATTATCAATTTTCAAATTCCAATATAACGTAATGGAAATCAAAAGAAGAATTCCAATATAATATAATGGAAATCAAAAGAAGAATTCCAATATAATATAATGAAAATGAAGAGAAGAATTGCAATAGGCACTGCACAATTAGTACAGATTTAGCAAAAATGTTTAGCCAGACACCATCTGTAATAATAAATTAAATCCGATTAGAGCAAGCATATATCCCGTATTCATTTACGGATGTGAGACATGGACATAAAGAGAAATGCTGCTTTGGAAATGGCTTGATACAGAAATATTTTGAGAATGCCATGAACAACTAAAAAAGATAAACCAACAAGTGGCATGTACAGAGAACGTCGAGGTGGGTTGGCTGTTTCTTCTTCTTCTGCGTTCGTTCTCAAACTCCTGCAAAATAACAGGATGTACAGAACACGGTATGCATTGCGTCTTGGTTACACAGGTTTGCTGCGATATCTGTGCCTTTCGGCATGACAATCTGAATTAAACGTGGCTTCTAGATGTGATGGAGCAGCCAACTCCACCCTATACTCTCCTTAGTCGCCTCTTACGACATGCTTGAAAAGTACGCAGTATTGCTATTCTTTGCTATCATTTTAGGGCATGACAACACACGTTCGTACTACAGGCTACTAAATAACGTTATAAGATGAAAGATGAAGTTGTTTGAGCACATAAAGATACATAACATAATGTAAAATAATGATGGAAGGTGTAGTTTCTGGTAACAGAAGTAAGAGCTGCCCAAGACGACGATGGATACGGAACTTCTCAGATTGTGTCAATATCCCCTTGTCTGTCACAAGTCAACTCGCCAAGAATCGTGATCAGTTCAGATAAAATTTTTGATCGTCTTGAAAAATAATGTCACTTGAAGGAAAATATAATGTAATGTGATGAATGTGTGTTTTCTTACTAAAGTGATGGATAAATGTGTGCTTTCTTACTAAAGTTATAGAAGAATGTGTTCTTTCTTACTTTCTTTTTTGTTTATTATATCCATGGCCGTGTATATCTCTTTGAAAAATGGGGGATTACCTAAGCAAAAAAGCTAATTACATATTTTTTGTAAGATTTTGAATCCTTTTTTGGAAGTACATTGAAAGAAAAAAAGTGGGATGGAGTGAAGGTACACATTCGGCCGATGTTTTGCTTTCTTCCAAATGTTATGTTCTAGTTTCTTAAGCGGGTAGGATGTTTGAACTCCAAACTCTCTTACACTTATATGCAGTCTTGACTACAATCAACATGATTGGATTCAAGTTCACTCAAAACTGATGAAAATCATGTCCCCATAGTATCAGGAATACAGAAGTCATGTCCTCAGAGTGTCAGGGATAAACAAATCATGTCCTCAGTGTCAGGGATAAACAAATCATGTCCCCAGAGTGTCAGGGATAACCAACATAATGGGAAAATATGGGATGTGGTCACTTGCTGATTACACAAAAATGTCCGTGGTTGATATGGTCACATGATAAAAAGATGCATATCCTGAAAATGTAGAGAAATGGTATCATCGCAATGTTATAGATGCAGTAGACTATACTACTCTTTGGTTACCTACGGCAACACACCCAGCAGAACTGTCAGCACACAGTAACGTAAGGCATCTGTACAATCACTCTCGGTCAGCAAAAAATGTACAGACATTAGAATAGAGGCCATTGTTGATGTCCCGTTGTAGTAGACTCAGCTAAGATATGGTGATCCTATGAATATACATTGATTCTGGAAAAGGCAACACGCGCTATAGGGCAACGTTGTGCATGTGTATCGATATATTGGTAACCATGCTACAATAGCCCATCACGAGACTGACTGGCGAAACATGCTCGAGAACACACAAAAGTCAACATGTCTCACCACAATTGACCCCCATCAAAATAGTATTCATGACTCAGGTATTGGATACGCCAACTTGAACATGCACTACTGGATATGGAAAAAAACCATTTGAATACAGCTCTCAATTGTACACAGTACAAGAACTGAAAAAATGTCGGGGAGCACATTGTTAAAATCTCTGACTAAAGCAGTGTTGAGACTTGAACTCTGAACGCTAAGGCAACGTAGAGAGGTTGAATTTCCTAGTCATAGAGGGCACTGCAAACCAAGTCCAACACGACTGTCGCCGTTGCCAAACACGACTCATATAGATTGAATTAGTTTCAGTATTCAAGGGCTCACTTCGAAGCCCCTCGTCCGAGATAGGCGAACTCTACCTACTTCTTTGAGTGATATCCTCAACGACGAAAAGTAAAGAAACACAGGCCGCGCCCCCTGGCTATGGATTGGAAGGTCATTACAGGCGGAACAGGCCAGTGCGTGAGAAATACACAGGTCAAATTCCAGATCCCCGACGTGTTTTACAAAGCAGCACCTCGTCTATGAAGGTGTATCAATCCTGAATCTACTTCAACTGTCGCTGTTGCCCAACACGGCTCAAGCAGGAGAAAAGAAATTAGAACTGGAAACCTAGGGACACGAAGAGGGGTAATGGAATGATCTTTCTATACGAGAAATAATCACTAACTGCGAAGCGCCTCCTCGGAGGAATAATGCATATTGGGTGACCCATGTAAATTATCAGCTCATCTCACGGCATATACTCCCTCTGAGAAGAAGGCTCCTTCAATAAGCACTGGACTAAGCCGAAAGCTGCTGTCTTCTGGGTATGAAATAAAGCTCAGAAAAACTACAGCACTACATATAGGAAGTAAGAGCTAATCTCTCGCAATTCCTGGGGATCTCAAACAGGCTAGATGGCTAGTGGCTTATGGGCAAAACATATAGCAGTTCACACTCGTTTAATGATGCAGTATCCAACATTGCCGCCTTCAATCATGATGCAGTATCCAACATTGCCACTATCACTCATGATGCATATCCAACATTGCCACCTTCACTCATGATGCAGTATCCAACATTGCCACCTTCACTCATGATGCAGTATACAACATTGCCACGCTCACTTATGATGCAGTATCCAACATTGTCACCTTCACTCATGATGCAGTATCCAACATTGCCATGTTCACTCATGATGCAGTATCCAACATTGCCACCTTCACTCATGATGCAGTATCCAACATTGCCACCTTTACTTATGATGCATAATGTTCACGACTCCAGTATTATAGAGACAATATTATAATATATATTGTTATACAATATATATGTTTATTGTCTATATATTATATAGACAATATTGGTGTGATGATTCAGAATAATTTTAACAAATTCACCTCGGAGGGTCTGATGGTGTCACTATTGGCATATTGCGCCAACCATTATGCAACATTAAACTCTCAGTAAATGATACGGCAATATAATGTATATCTGTACAATTAAGTTGCACTTTGTGGTGCAGCATTGACAGACCCCAGTATTTCACATTACGAAAGTAGTGAACTGAGCTCAAAACCTGACATGGTCGTAATTGCTAATGTGTACATGGTGCTCAAGCTACGTACAGGTGATAAATGTTGCTTAAGCTACGTACAGGTGACAGATGGTGCCCAACCTACGAACAGGTAATACATGGTGCCAAAGCTACGAACAGGTGACATATGGTTGTATGTGGTCAAAAGAAACTCTGTGCAGGACGTGACAATTGCCCGAGAGAACCCAGAATCAGGCTAACATGTTGGCCCTGCGTAATTGGAGAGCTCCCTTGGATGGCTCGTAATACATAGCAGACTTCTCCACCCATACAAACGCTGTATGTTGCGGATATGCAGAAAAACCACAAACCATTAAATTTTACCCTCACTAAGAAGGAGACTGCTTCTCTAAGTAGGAGACTGCTTCTCTAAGTAGGAGAATGCTTGTCTAAGTAGAAGATTGCTTCTCCAAGTAGGAGACTGATTGACTAAGGAGGAGACTGCTTGTTTAAGTAGAAGATTGCTTCTCCAAGTAGGAGAATGCTTGTCTAAGTAGGATATTGCTTCTCCAAGTAGGAGACTGCTTGTCTAAGTAGGAGACTGCTTGTTTAAGTAGAAGATTGCTTCTCCAAGTAGGAGAATGCTTGTCTAAGTAGGATATTGCTTCTCTAAGTAGGAGAATACTTGTCTAAGTAGGATATTGCTTCTCTAAGTAGGAGAATGCTTGTCTAAGTAGAAGATTGCTTCTCCAAGTAGGAGACTGCTTGTCTAAGTAGAAGATTGCTTCTCCAAGTAGGAGAATGCTTGTCTAAGTAGAAGATTGCTTCTCCAAGTAGGAGAATGCTTGTCTAAGTAGAAGATTGCTTCTCCAAGTAGGAGACTACTTGTCTAAGAAGGAAACTGCTTTTTTAAGTAGAAGACTGCTTGTTTAAGTAGGAGATTGCTTCTCCAAGTAGGAGAATGCTTGTCTAAGTAGGATATTGCTTCTCCAAGTAGGAGACTGCTTGTCTAAGTAGGAGACTGCTTGTTTAAGTAGAATATTGCTTCTCCAAGTAGGAGAATGCTTGTCTAAGTAGGATATTGCTTCTCTAAGTAGGATAATGCTTGTCTAAGTAGGATATTGCTTCTCTAAGTAGGAGAATGCTTGTCTAAGTAGAAGATTGCTTCTCCAAGTAGGAGAATGCTTGTCTAAGTAGAAGATTGCTTCTCCAAGTAGGAGACTGCTTGTCTAAGTAGAAGATTGCTTCTCCAAGTAGGAGAATGCTTGTCTAAGTAGAAGATTGCTTCTCCAAGTAGGAGACTACTTGTCTAAGAAGGAAACTGCTTTTTTAAGTAGAATACTGCTTGTTTAAGTAGGAGATTGCTTGCATAAGTAGGAGATTGCTTCTCTAAGCATTGCTCACTGCTTATAGTTAGTTTTCTATTTATGAAATAAATCAATGGAGAAACCACTCAATTCAACAAAGGAAGTAAGACCTAATTGATCGTAATCCCCGGGGACCGAAATAACAGCACAAAAAAACCCCATCAAATCGACCATCATCATTTATACCACCACAATTTATCGCAGAATTCTTTCATAGAATCAACTTTAGTGGTGAAGTTGTAAATTATCTCACTTCAAAATTTTAATTTCCTGTAACAGTAGTTGAATATTATCACGTGTGAAACTATTTTCCTTTGTTCTTACACTAATTTGTGTGCGTGTGATAACTACATTATTAACTCATATTGTTATGAGCAACTGACTCAAATAGTGCAGTTTCAAAGCGATCTGTTATTGATGTTGATACGTGATATATAAATATTAGCTACGTTTCCTTTCTTTATTTGTTTACAAGAAATAATTTTAGAATTAATAAAACAAAACAACAGCAAACGTGTTGCTAATTTCTCCAACTTTGTTTGGAGAGATCTCGAATAAAATCTGTTATTTATGAACTTCGAATTGATAATCAACTTCTCAATTGGAAGATATAAAAATATAACATGAAAATTTACATTAATTGTATGTTTACATTAATATGATGTATAATTTAAATAACTGAAGTTTTATATAAAATATAGCATTGCTAACGACAACGAATTTATGATTCCCCCCTCCCCTTTTTTGTTCTATTTGTAAGAAAATTTCACACATTTGTTTCAGATTCGCTCCCCGAAGTATGTAGATATTGTTGATTCTACATATTTTATTTTCCTTTGTTTCTCTCATTATTTAGACAATTATCAATTCTGTATCACTCCCTGTTATAAAAGTGCATAATTTTCGAATATATTTAGTTGGTTCTAAGCGACTGTTAAACTGCTTACAAGCAGATGTTTTCATGGTTTGAAGATAATTGCTTCAAATCTTCTCAGAAATATGATACTGGCTGTACCAGTATGTACGTGTAATATCTGGTCCCATCTGTTTTGTTATGAGTTTTAATCTGATCAAATATCGTTCAGTTAATGATTTATTTGAAGGCTATTCATTCGATGAGTGTTGCCAGTAGTTCAAGAAAATTTCAAAAGAATAAAAATGACGACAGACAATGATGTGTAATGTCACAAGATATTTGCTACATGTATACAAAGGATATCACACGATATATAAAAAAGGTATATCAAGAATAACTGTTTGACGTAGGTTGCAGTCTGAATAACCTCAGATATGCTGATGATATGGTACTAACTGCAAGGAATGAACACGAACTTCGAATCCTGATTTGATAGCGAAAGCAAGTGAAAACAAGTTTTATCCTAAGCAAGACGAAAGCAGAAGTACTGGTTATTTCAAATAAACATGCACTTTCAATATGCACTATAAATATCAATAATGCAGCATTAAATGTAGATAAAATCAAGTATCTTGACACCTTAGAACGGCATAGAAATTGAAATCAAGAATAGTCTACATACACACAATTAAAATGGAAATTTAATTAAAAAAGTGAAACGTTTAGTGCAGTGGGACACTATTAATGCATATACGAATTCGAGTGCTGGTTGTCTTATGAAACCAACTCTTTTCTTCAACGATAAGCATGAACAGTTAATAAAAACAAGATTCAAAGGAAACTGGAGGCTACTGGGATGTGATTATTGAGAATAATTCTGAATATGTCACGGATTGCTAGGACGGCTATTATATAAGTCCACAGAGATGCTGGTGTCAAAGAAACAAATTATAGCAATCATTAGATGCAGCTATGGAAGATTTACGAGGTATGAGATTAGAATAACTCTTCTTGAACATTTAGTAACCACCGGAAAGATGAAGGTTAGAAGAGATAGAAGATGACAAAGCTCGGAGTGGCCCTTGATTGATTTCTAATTATTTCAGTTATAGGTATTGACGAAAAGTAATTTTTTAGATTCCCAGAGTATATTAATAAACACAATCAAATATAATGAATTTTTCGAAAAGTAGACAAAAGTACTTGCCGCTAAAATAAGTGTCAGGTTCGAAACCACGTCCGGGCAAACAAAAATTATCCGTGTTGTAATAATTTCTGTTCTATTGAACATAATGAAATAATTTTCTCTTGTTTGGTATTACTGGGTAGATCGCGAATCCGATCCTATATATTTGTTATTTTGTTGCAAATTCTAAAATAATTAACTCTTATTTTCTGATACGATGTGTATGTAAATGATATCTATTTGTTGATATTTGTTTTACAAATACTAAAACAATTGTTTTTAATTTACCAATGAGATAAGATGGTGAATCAGATCATCTAATTAGATAATGAGTCAGACCGTATATTTTAGTGGTGAAATTTCACTTTTAATCTCCTTCCCCAGTCTTCCAATGAAATAAAAGAATTGGAATGATTTATTTTATATTGTGAACGTTCCTAAATAACGCTACTGAAAACGATTATTATGCCAACGCTGTGCTACCAATGTCAAACATGGACAACAATATCACAAGACAAATGTAAACTTGTGACAGCTGAAATGGCATGCTTACGCAGAATCCTGGGAATATCGCTAAGAGACAGATTGAGAAATGAAGACATTAGATAAAGAGCACCGCTCCAATCTTGGAATATATTAAGAGGGACAACAAATCAAATGGTTTGCACACATCAGCAGACTACCAACAGACAGCATACCACAGCAAGCAATGCTACACATATACAGTGAAGGCAGACCTAGAGGATGACCACAAAAACGATGGATCACCGAAGTAAAGAGATGACACATTCCACAATATACTCAGCACATAAGAGAGCCGTCTCCAGAAAACTCTTCTACCCCTGACTCTGAAATGCAATAAAGGGTTTAGCGAAAAGATAGATAGACCATTCATATTGTTTACTTCTAATCTCCAGAAGATATAATCTAATACATATACCTTGTTTTATCGTTCAAGCACTCTTTCTGATCTTATGTTTCAACCTCTTCCTTTTCTGTATACGATTTAATCTGTCCTCATTTGTCCGTGTTCTCATAAATAAGATCTCACTGTTTGCAATAACAATATTACAACGCACTAGTAGTTTCGCAATACGTTATTCTATGCATTCATCTGATATCTTCAATAACATTTCATTGCGGTACTTGTGAAGTTTATGTATTCTCAATGTACGGCACCTCGTTACATGGAACTCAAACAAAGTATCTTGTTGGGTTGGGTCACGAGTACATAAGTTCACACACACGACACTTTACAAGATTTTAAGAGGATAGCAAGTGGATGTTTGACAAGCTTCGTTTCTCGAAGTATTCTTCGACCTATGAAGACTATACAGCTGTATGTCCTACTGATTGAAACACAATCTATTAAATTATATTTAACATTAAACCAGGGGTGTGTGGTAGATTTTTACAGTATTATGCAAGTCTTCGGAATCCGCCACTTCAATTTTTATTTTTGAATGGTTCAAATTGTATTTTGATTTCGCTGGATATCAAAATGCCGCCTCCTTATCATTGCGGTGCCGCCTCATGCGGCCACCTCTTTAAATCACAGCACGGTACAGACCTGAATTAAATATGTGTTTAAAGGTCAATTTCCTCTTATTTTGAATACGTTCTGTCTACACCAAATATTGCTTCGTACCCTTCGTGAAGGTGTATTACATACATTAGTTGATATTTTCATGAACTTAATTCCAGTTTCTACATGTGAATGCTGGCATTTCAGAGTAAACCAGAATATGTTTACATTTTCAGATTTGTTTTGCATACATTTAGTGCCTGCGGAATCTCGTTCATTATTTCCTGACGTTAATAATTTTATTTCTTCACAACTTTTCTTTCTGTCCCCATCCGATCTTGAAATAATCATTACAATTCTGGGAATATTTTCTTTTAATTTGCCACTCTATCATCAAGACTTAGCTGTCCTTAATTCTCATCAGTTTAAAGTTGGTTGTTGACCCAAACTCAGCCTGATCTTAAGATAACTATGTTACTACGCGCAAGGAAATATGAGAGGCAAGCAAGTCTGGTATTTCTGTTGACCAACTCCTGAAATAGGATTTGTTTTGAGAGCTACTTGTGCCTCTTGTGGTGGAATGTGAGTTTGTCTTTTCACACTAGTTGCTCAAATTAGATTTCGAACAAGAGTTGTTTAAGCAGAATGACCAAACTGTAGGTGCTTATGTTCGTATTGGCACTTTCCAATCAGTTGTTTAAGAACTCAGTCATTTTAGATGTCTAGAGAAAATTGTGGCGGCTATGATTAGAACACGTGTCATACATCAATTAAAACACATAACAGTCAGATAGAGGAAAAACTGAAGTTATGATTGAAACTTAATTCTCATTAATATTGTATGACTTCATTTCTTGCTATACATCGATATAAATAACTCAAACAAATGAAAAGTCTTAATAACTTGGAGAAAACAACATGGAAATAAAATGTTGACATAATATGACCACGAATGAACAAGTTTCTGATAACATACATAATAGAGATTAGACAGATAGTCTTTCCAAAGAAGGATGTGTCGGGCTATACGCCTAAATAAAACGACGACACAACACATTTCCATTCTCTGTACTACATTTTGCTGGATATCTATTAGGGCCTTTGTCCTTTTACAAGAGGAATCTAGTCGGAGTTTGAGAATGAGCAATGAAGACAGATAATATGATAAGAATACCTCGGTGATGCATAATGTGATATAACTAAACGTAATTAATAAATTAACATAATAAAACAATGACGGCGGCTAATGTGATGAAGAACAATAAGATGACATATAATTTGGTAAGAAAGAAACGATAGCACATAGTCGTCATTATTATGTGCCATCTCCGCAATTATTGTTGACTGCAGCAGACCTCAAACATCTCTGTCTCTTGTCTTGGTGGTTCATTGCTAGACTGAAAACTGTCCAACTCTTGATGTTACTCTGCCTCTTGTTCGCCTCCCCTCGACTTCACCCTCAAGTAAGGTCTTCAACAAGTTGTCATGTACTTTAATATGTCCAAAATATTTTATATGTTTGATTTTTATTTCATTTCCTTTATGATTCTTTCTTCACGCGAAATGTTGTAAGAACCTCTTTGTTTGTTTTCTACTCTTTTGTTAAGTTCTATCCCATTTTCTATATATTTACATCTGAAAGACATTAATTATGTGTTCTAATTGTTTGTTTATTGTCCATGTTTCTTAGACATACATTAATATATAATATATATATATATATATATAATACGCATGAGATGTGGGGTCATATGGCTGACGATGAGAACACTTGTGTATAGAATACACCAACGAATGTGCAGATCCTACATACCACATGTTTTGTGAATGTGCAGAACTTATATATCACATGTTTTGTGAATGTGCAGAACTTACATACCACATGTTTTGTGAATGTGCAGAACTTATATACCACATGTTTTGTGAATTTGCATCACTTATATACCACATATTTTGTGAATGTGCATAACTTACATATCACATGTTTTATGAATGTGCAAAACTTATAGATGTAACAATACTTGACAAAAAATAAGTGTATTGTGTCGGGATAAAATAGTCAACTGTGTAAAGAGATATCAAGAAAGTCATGACAGGAGGTGGAAACAAGTATTAAATCTTTGGATACTGAAAAACTGTCTTGAGAGTGTTTACACTATGTTAGTATATGTTTCTGAATTTCGAGAAACCATGATACATTTTATAGATATTTTCATTTGATATCATTTGATATCACATTTCATTTTTCATTTTTCAGTTCAATAGTGGCCGATTTTTTCAAGACATTAGGTGTGATTGTTAGACAGGTCCATTTTTCATAAGTAAAATATAGATGCAATGTGAAAAAGACCGACTGTACTGTTTTGTGGACTCTGTCGACCGGTCTAGGAGATAAAATGTACAGGGTGATCCTGGTTGACTGTTCTTGAAAACTGGGTGTCTGTGATAATGACACACTGTCGGCTGCTATAGAAGCAAAAATATGTTAGGCGAACAAGGTCCCCCCCCCCCTCCCCATTCGTAAAGAGACAATCTTTATCTACGTTTAACAATTTCGGATACATATTTTGTATGTCCATTTTATTATCAGTCAAAATATAATTATATGGCTTAAAGGTACCAAACTGATATATATAGCCATTTTCTATGGCGTACGTAGCTCTATTGTGCGTAGGAAGATCTTATTGCAGTGACCACAATGTCACGGGCACAACGATGGCCAGCTCCATTGAAATTCATATTGACAGGAGTATGCAGTTTAAGGTTAATGGCACGAAGATATCGGTAAAACTGATAAAAGTTGTATCTATAAGAGTTGTAGATATCGGTACAATTGATACAAGTTGTATCTATAAGAGTAGTAGATATCGGTACAATTGATACAAGTTGTATCTATAAGAGTTGTAGATATCTCTCAATATCTACTCCCACACTTATCCGCCTTCTTGAACTTGTGCTGACGCTCAACTCTTTTGAATTGGATGGGCACAATTATGGTATCAGATCAGTGGCGATGCCATGGATACTTAGATTGAGTCCTAATTATTCTTGCCTTTTCATGGGACATTTTGAACATCAATTTTAGGAGATCTATGAATGCGTATTTCTATTTCTTTTTCATACGATATTTAACCCGACTATTCAATTCGCATATAATATATCATACTGTCAACGTTCTTGACATAATTGCCGCAAGTTATCTCCTTTACCGTAGTGCATCTGTTTACTATAAGCCTACTGATGCACATAGTTTTTGTTTTACACTTCTTGACAACCTCCTCCTTGTCATAACTCTTTACTGTTCTCCCAATTTCTTCGCCTTCGTCGCGTATGCAGTGATGATGACGACGTTCTTGATAAATCCTATGAAATAATGGATTTATTCCGTGGACCCTCATACCCTGACTGTCCTTTCATCGTCTTCATCTTGGCTTCGTGTCCGCAAATTTTTCGCCATGATACCTAGACTAATACTCATGGTACTTCCTCCTCTGAGAGCGTTAAACTCGTCCACACTTTTCATCCCTATAACACTACTGCCCATAGAATGTTGTTGAAATATTATTCATTTCTCCAGTCTGATCATCAAACGCATGCATCTTCCAAGACTTTCCTCTGGTTGCCTATATGCGTGACAAATATATTCATGACATCTTGGTCCATAGTCACCTGTAGGCTAATGTTTCAGATCATTTTGACACTGTTCGTTACGGACTCCGATATTTCTACACATGTATCTATGTAGTACATAACAGCTCCGTGACATTTGCTAAGGCCCTTTTCCGTATCGACGATATCTTTCAATGTAAATTCCGTAACGTCAATTACGTCATCATTTGTAAACGATGTGACATTGCATATATAGGTGAAACTGGCAGAAATCTAAATTACCGTTTCTGCCAATATCTTTATACTATTAACCACATATCGCATACTCCTGTTGCTATACATTTCAGGGGCAATACATATCGTTGTGCACAAGAAATTCTGGTCACTGCAATAGGTTCTTGTACCACAGACGATAGTGCTAGGTACATCCATGAAAATCGCCGTACATGCAATGTGGTACTCCTATACTATTTGCTCTTAATGTATAGTCCTTTCATTTATTTAGAATTGGCTGTAGGGCATCGTTGTACTGTCGTTCATGTTGGTCTCAGGCATAGTTTTTTTTTTTTGGGGGGGGGGGTTTATTTCTCTCTCTATATTTAATGCGCGTCTCTGCGACAATACTTGTCTATACCTACGCCATTATTAGCGTAGATGGCCCTGCTGTTAAATGTCTGCAGTATAATGCTTATATGATCGTGCCTTTGTATTTACTGTTTCTAACTTGTTCTCAGGCTGCCGTGTATTTTAAAGAAAAAGACCTTATGGTGCAAACGTTAAAACAGTGTTGTATACTTTTATGTGTATGTATTCATATCCGTACTCAACAATATAATAATTAATTGTAGAGCTGCTCGACCTCCTGTTTTACGCAAGTACTATTGCTATTGTTTGTTGTTATATGGAGATCTTCAGACTGGTCCCCGCAAGGCAGGAGGATAGAAGAAACGTTTTGAAGAAACTCTTAAGAAATGACTGGCCCACTTCAAAATAGAAACAAATTCATGGGGAATCTTGCAAAAGACAGATTCGACTGACGTCGCAGAATCGAGAGTGGTGCAACCTCAGACAATATGCTGGGCAACAAAAACGAGCTAGAAGAAAGGCAAGAGCTGCCTAATGGTCTACAGACTACTCCCACACATTCCAAGAGTTTGGTAGACGATTAAAAGCACGCATATGACTCATTAGTCACAGTCGGGCACACCGCAGACATCATCATCATCATCATCATAATCTCAGCTGAGTTGAATGATAAGTGTCGGCTTCGGCAGAAGAACAACACTGTTATACAGTTTTACAGCAGTGTTACACGTTATCGATATGTCAGTCAAACAATATCAGCAGTTAAGATGTTTGAAATAATGGAAATTTCACATGGCAATCAAACAATATTAGCAGACTACACTTGCAACAGGGTAATGAATGTGTGATAATCACTGGAATACACATAATAACACGCAAATGTACGTTTTGTTTGAAAAAAGGCTGTATCAAGAACTAATTCACAACATTATTCGACGAGCAAGAACGGCACAACGAGCAAAACAAAACACACACACATATCAATAACACTAAATAAACCGAAAAATGACGGAACAACAGGATATCATTGTAGGACTAACGGGCATTGTTCCCAAAAGGTTAAATAGGGCCAAATTTGATATATGTAATGGTTCACCAGAGCGTGTTGGGCACGGTCATCTGAAAAGCACGATTTATGGTAGTCACATGAATATCATCGGCACCCCAATGGCCCGTGCCATTGAAGTGGTCACCAACAGAAGTACTAGTCTGGATTTTGATGATGTACAGATGTTTACGGAATGGGTCTGCTTTCTTTCACTCTCGCTCAAGTAATGGTGGTCGTTGGAGAAGACGATATGAAACACACATGTTAAACTCTTTTAAGTGGTGAAATGTGCTTTCTGGAATGTGACAGACCGGGTCTTGGTGACATAGGCACATGTGTAGAATATATTACGTTTGCAACTGATGGTGCTAGATTGATTAGGAACGGCAGACTTGAGAATGACTTCGGATCAATATTTTCCTGAAGTTCTTGTCACGTCTGTAAGCAACCAGAAGCGGGTAGCAGAAAACTGCATGCGTATTGAATCTGAGTGAAGCACAGAAGTTTGTCGAAATAGAACATGCCGGACAACATAGCTATCGGGGTAGAAGGTGAGAACCCTGTTCGTGCAGGAAGACCTCTAAATGTTCTTGAGGATGTCCTGGCGGAA
>CM067299.1:99268738-99297075 GCA_034231615.1 Meghimatium bilineatum
CATATATTGTTTGTATTTTTTCATGTCTGATGATGTCGGATGTAGGAGTGTACCAGGAGTGTACCTAGTTTATATGGCGCATGAGTGAAACTAATAATTTCCATCGCCTTCCCTGCAAGTAAATTTTTTTTAACAATTTAGGGGGCGCCCGTAATAAAGTTTCCCAAACGAGGAGTTGGTGTCCTACGTTAAAGTTAAACCTAAGAAATGTTCGTTATCAGTAGCTCGGGTTACATAAAGGAGTAAACATCGACATAGCTCAAGTTCTGTATTAGTTGACTATCGTATATCTGATTCCGTACACGAAAAATCGTTCAAGGAAACATATTAGAAAACATTCATGGCGGCGATTCCATTATTTGCCGAATGCTACACAAGTTTTTTAAAAAATGGATTAGATTAAGATAGTGATCAATATTTTGCATGCAATGACAGGAAACCAGAAGGACGAGCTTGTTAGCAGGGAACATGCTTTCATTTTCTTCTTCTCTAGGAAAATTGACAAAAATAGTCAGCCAGTTATAAAAATCTTTGATTGATTCAAGACCCCCATGAACGTTGCTCTGGATCAAATTAAAGAATTATTCAAACTTTAAATTTGATTTTTTAATTTAATTTCTTTCTCTTAATGATCAACGTCTTTAACATTCAAAATGTTAACAATGATGCAAAGAAATGCGATTAAAATACACAATAAAATTTGCTTCGAAAATTAATGCGATGTCATTAAAACATATATAATTTATGACTAGCGTAATACACTTGTACTGTGTACACGCAATTTAAAACGTGAATATGATAACACACATACACACATGCACACATATCTAAATGCAAATATAAACACATAATCATACCTTAAAAACGCAAATACTCACTTTATTTGCTGTTTCTCTCCCAACATTTTATAGTTCACGATTTGTATCATTAATTTATAAAGTTGGCTTGATTATATGAAATGCATTCAAACATTAAAATAAAATAACAAAACTGATATTACACTGTAGTCTCGGTGGTAGAGTGGTTAGTAAGTTCGCAAAAAACAGCGTCCAATAGAAGAATATGAATACTCCAGGCAAGCTCCTTCCCTCCTATTTTTACAGATATTACATTCATTTCAGTTGTGTCGCCCCTTTGTATTGCTTTTGACATCTACCCAGTGCGGCGCTCTGGGGATTCCTGAATAGTTTCTGCGCAAGCTCCAGTAACCCAACCCGTACAAGATGCTGACGATTCGATAGCCTGTCGTTCAACTATACTGGCAATACGATTTGTTGTATTAATGTCAGCTCAAATTTAAAACTATTTGAGTAACAATTTCCCATAAAGTGTTTCAATATTATAATATGACACTGATAAAGGAACTCAATAACATCATTGTTTCCGTTGAATAGTAGCAATGTGTATGTGTCTTTGCAATTTGATGCTTATCTACACTGCAGGCATCTTTTCGGTTGCTCATGAGTCACAGTAAGTGATTCTGAGCAACGGATTACCAAGAGATAAAGTCAATGATGAAGTTCTATTGGTACAATATGAGTAATAGTAATATTCACACCATGAGACTAAACGGATAAGACACCAGACGCTCAACCTTGAGCTCAATATTTTTCTTTCATGGAATATTCTCAGCATGACAGTTGTTTTTAATTGTCATTCATTCATTTTCATTTTGCGCTGAAGTTAGCGCACATGGCAGAGGTCAGATCTCTCCAATTCTGTCTGTTCAAAGCTATTCTATGCAGTTCTTGAATAGTATGAATATTAGTTGTTTTACTTTCTCTAAGTATTGTTCTTCTGAGTGTTTCTTTTGGTCTACCCCTTGCTTTTTTGCCTGTAGGTATCCATTCAAGAGATTGGTGGTGTATTCTGTTGGTGTCTGCGCGTAGGACATGACCGATGTAGGACCATCGGCGTTTTCTGATAACATCTGTGATGAAATTTTGATGTGTCTCTTCTCTGATTGTATCATTCAATTTGAATTCACTCCAATGGGTGTTAGTTATCCTACGAAGACATTTGTTCTCGAAACTCAGTAATTTCATCTCTGAAGATAAAGAGCTTTTCCAGCTCTCACATCCATATGATAGCACCGGAATAACGCAGGAATTAAATAAGCGCATTTTCGTGTGTGTGCTGATTGACTTTGACTTCCAGATATTAGACAGTCTGTTAAATGTACTTGATGCTAGTGCAATGCGAGTTGTAATTTCTGAAGTTTCTGTGGGAAAGAATATTTCATATGCTATGTTTGCACATCGTTTCTGCTGGAAAAAATATTTCATATGCTATGTGTGACATCGCTTCTGTGGGAAAGAATATTTAATTTGCTATGTTTGCACATCGTTTCTGTGGGAAAGAATATTTCATATGTTATGTTTGCACATCATTTCTGTGGGAAAGAATATTTAATTTGCTATGTGTGCACATCGTTTCTGTGGGAAAGAATACGTATAAAGCTACATGAAAAAATAGTAATGTTTTTTAGAGTAGTGCTAATTCCTTATATGAATCCATTCTCATCCTAGAAATATATTTTTCGTATTCTACTGGAGAGATGTCGCTAACGTGCCATCTCTGAGGATAAATCTACAACTGAAAGTGATTCTTGATTAGGAACCAGTATCATGGTACTAGAGGAATATAAATTAGTACTAAGCTCGCCAGTTCATAAGCCTTCTGATGGTGCTACCTGGTCATTCCTTCAGTCTTCTGATGGTATATAAACGTAGCATTCCAATTGTTTGTTGTAGGTTCTCCGGATATTTTCAGTAAATACTCACTTTTTCCCTTCTCGTCTAGTCTCTCTTATTTCTAGTATTCTTTGAACATATTCACTATTTTCTTTCACACCGCCCCCTCCCCCTTTTTCTTCACTGCATAGTGCATCTATGACTGCCTTTATTAACTCAAACCTACCTTTTGTCCTCACTCTGTCATCAGCTGTAGCATTAGCTACCAATGTATCCATTTTTTATGTGTCTCTATGAGCTGAACGGTAGATCAATGGGATATTGTTAGCGTTTAACTGTAAGGCAATGAGTACCTATATAAGCCGATGTATGAAAATACCGTGACCTTCTCCTATATAAGATCTGCTGGTTAATCGGTTGTCCGGGCACATCGTTTCTGATATGCTAATGATATCCTAATGATATTTATGAGACGATAAGGTGGTAGTCCTTAAAAGGACTTTTTTTTCACCAACCAAATCAATAAAAAGTCCTTTTAAGGACTACCACCTTATCGTCTCATCAATATCATGGGAGACAGGCAGAGCCACAACATAGTCCATATAAGGGCTGCCGCTAGGAGGCTCAGCAGCGAACCCGGCTAAAGAGCCACATCCTAGCACCAGCCAGGCAGACAAGCCACAAAGACCACAGGTCCCCAAACGCCTTGATATAACCAACATGGACACCAATCCTAGGTTGAAAGCGGCGGGCCTCTACCAAATGAGGCGAAACCCCTACTTAGCAAAAAAAACAACAAACAAACAAAGGTTGTCCGGGATTTAAAAATGACTCACTTAACCATTCCCTTGATTTTATTGGCTGTCCCACACATACACAATCATATTGACCAAAGAAAATAACGGGAATAGTCAAATAACTCATTAATAAGACTGAATTTCCTATGTGTCAGTAAATCCTACATAGTAGCCAGTCATGGATTACACAGAGTGAATGTATGTTTCCGTGAAAAGAATATCTAACTCACGATTTTTTGTTTTTTATTTTAATTTTCACAGGATTCTTGATGGCAGTCAGCCCTGCTGTGAGCAAACAAGAAGCCAAGTTTTTATCTAAACAAATCTACATTTGCAAAAAGAAATTAGAATTACTTTGAATATCACTCCTGACGCTCTAAAGTGTGACAAACAGAATGTGTTGCAGCGATAAGAAGTACAAAGAAAATACTCATTTTTAAACAAACAATTCATTTTCTACAATCTTTCAAATCTGGATGTATCACCGATAAAGTATTTAAAATATTTCATAAATTAGGCTTGGTATTTCTAACATTATACAGACTGTTTCAACGATGATATTTTAGATTTGATTCGTATCACTGCGATTTTTAATTTTGTTTTAAATTATATAAAATCTGTTTACGAATAAAATTTATGTCAGCTTCATATTTGTTTTTTTACTTACTTGTTGAATGTTTTCACGTAATGTTGTTAGTGTATTTGTTTATTTATAACATACTTCGGTACTATGTGCTCTGTTTACCAAATATCCGCCTCACTTTTTGAGTGCTAGTGTACACATTCTAAATATAGTAGAAGCGAAAAGAATATGTCAGCACAATTTCGAGCGCAGAAGAAGACCTCTGTGCAGAATTAATTATGCCCTCATTTATATTGTCTAGAAAATTACATCAGTCAACAAATATTGGGTTGATAGCTACGTCCTGGATAGGATAACAAAATATTATGAAAGAGGAAAACATGTGCGAGTACAGGTAATACAGTTTTTGAATTACTAAAAACATAGAAATTTAAAAAAAACGACGTCTCAATCAAAGTGTGTTTAGATCAAAACATAACACACGGCAGGCAGAAAACACAACAATCTATGAACACATTACTACATGATAAATGCAAACAGGGGGTATGCCTAGAGGTTAATGATAAATGGTGATATAAAAACAGAAAGGAAAAGAAAGGAAATACAAGGAGCGGGTAATAAACAGAACATAAGAGAAAGAAACAAAAATGCAAGAAATGGGCTGCAAACAAAGCACACGAAAATTACATTGAGTACAGGTCAGCTAAATTAATAACACAGAAAATCATTACAGATGCTAGAACTAAAACTGGGCAAGAATCTGGCGTATCATTAAGTACAGATTACAAACATGCACAAAAGAAATTCTACACGAAAATTAAGAATATGAGAAACAGGGAATATACATATGAGCCAACTGAAATAATAAGTGATGAAAATGGAAAGACCATCAATGACAAGAAACGAATCATGAAAAGGTGGCAACAGTTTAAATAATTTTAAAGAATTGCTAAATCTAAAAGATGGAGGCGACAACAACATACTGAACAATATTACGGAAGAGTTAGAACAAAACATGTCCATCTCCATAAACCTGTAACCCGTCAGGGTAGTAGGGTTACCACATTGGATGCTTCAGCACACTTACAGTCTTCCAGCAATTTCTATCTTTAAGGATGCGAATGAGTGAGAAAAAATCTTTTCCTGTCCATTCCTTGATGTTGTCTGACCATGTCTTTATTTGCACTTCTCTGCTTCTTCCCCCTTCGACGGTTCCCTGCACTATTGTTGTTGACAAGGAATCGTGACAACATACATGTCCAAACCATGCTAGTTTTCGTCGTTTCACCATTGAAAGAAATGGTTCATGTACACCTGCATACATCTCTATTTTAATTTTTATGTACAAATTTGTCTTATTCTCCCTATAGGAAATTCTTAGAACTCATCTGTAACATTTGTAATCGAAAGTCTGCAATCGTCTCTCCATGTCCGCAGTGAGTGTTCAACTCTCACAACCATAGAGCACAACAAAAAGCGCCAGTGACTTATACAGTTTGACTTTTATTCCAACATTGATGTTGCTTTTCTAAATCACAAACATGTTGCTAGCAGAAATATAAGCTACCATAAAAACGGCTCCATCAAAGAAAGCAGTAGGACCTGATAACATACAATTGAAATTAATCAAAGCATCGGCAGATATAGGGATAAAATGGTTACATAGGCTGTTTAATATAATATGGAACACACAAAAAATACCAGAAGACTGGAAAGACGATGTAACAATACCTATCTGGAAGGAAAAATAGGCAGCAAAATAGAGTGCACAAAATACAAATATATATTTCACTTCTAAGCCACACTGGACAAATTTTCAACAGAATTTTGGAAAGAAGGTTACGAGCAGTCATTGAACCACATATTAGCAATACTCAATGGGATTCCGTAAGAACAAAAACTGTACAGATGCCATTTTTACACTCAAAAATGGCATAAAAACCAACTGAAAACAACAAAGAATTGTATATCGCGTTTGTCGACCAATAAAAAGCTTATGACCGAGTAGACAGACAATAGCTTTGGAAAATACTATCAAAATATGGGGTTCCCCAACATCTAATCAACTTGTGTAGAAGTAGTTACAGTCAGTCAATGTGCAGTTAAAACATGTGATTGGCGTACAGATAAATTCTACATACAATTGGGTACGACAGGATGTGTTCTACTTCCCTTGCTATTCATCACATATATCGATTGCATATATAAAATTGCCAACATCAATGAAGAAGACAGTTTAAAGAATGAGAGACTTCTATTCAACAAGCACGTCACAAATATGATTCAGAAGGCTAAAAGAGGGATCAGTGTTATCAAGGTTATGGCGACCTTCGACATGCAGCAATGGGTACTTTTTCTGCTTCTGCAAGTGGTGGTGCTAACTGTAATAGATTATGGCCTCGGCCTGCTAACTTTGTCACAGACACAAGCCGATAGATTGGGAAAAGTTCAAAATGAGGCAATGAGAGCGGTACTGGGGTGTACTAGAGATACACCCATCTCTGCTATGATATTTCTGCTTGATCTCCCCAGCATTAGATTGCGACATCAGGTAGCACAAGTTAAGTCGTACCTTAAAGTGACAGAATACAATCACCACCATTTACACCATCGTCTAGATGAGCCAAAGGGAAAACGAATAAAGCGTGGCAGATCATGAATGACAGAGGCTGAAGACACACTGCGAAGAGTATGTGAATTGGAAGAAATAGGAAAGGGCAGTGAATTGGTGGAGGTAGACACTGAGAAGAAATCACCGACTAAAGCAATAATACAGCTAGATAAAGCGTGTCGAAAATGGACGGCAGTCAGGACTCAGGATACAGTGCACGAACTCGCCCAACTACACTCGAAACCACAAGACATAATTATATACACAGATGGCTCCGTTAGCAGATACACAAATAAAAGCGGTTGGAGTATTGTTGCCTACAGAAACGGTGTGAAGTTGGTTGAGAAATCTTCAGCATATTCTACTATCACATCGAGCATGAGGATGGAGATAGAGGGAGTTACAGCAGCTCTTAATTGGTTGATAACTGATACATCAACACACGCGGTAATACTCACATACTCTCAAAGCATATTGCGCAAGATAGAAGAGATAAAGCATATTTAATAAAGGCAGTAATAAATTCATTTCTTCTTCTTCTTCAGCGTTCATTCTCAAACTCCCGCAGGATCTCCCTTACAGCAGGATGTATTCCAGAGAATGGAAATGCGTTGTGCCGTCGTTTTATTTGCGCCAATGGCCCGACACATCTGTCTTCAGCGGAAATTCATTTCAAGATGCAGATGATGTCAATGAGGTTGAGAACGTACTCATACAGAGACTGTTAGAAATGGGAGTATTCAGAGGTGAGGGGAGGAAAAGTAAATACTTTGGATAGTCCCGAAGATCATACAATCAACACCTGACCGGAACTCTGAGTCTACATACACTGGGATGGCTGCTGGAGTGGTGGGCGGAGCACTTATGGGAATGTACCGCGTACTGTGAAGACAGTTTCTAATCAAGAATCAAGAAACAGTTTAAAGAATAGTTAGTTAGTTAGTTAGTCGTCGGATCATCATCACTGCAAACTGGACACATCCATAGTTGCTCCGATCTCTCCTTCAGTGTATCCGCCATCACACTTCTGCTGACAGTACCGGTCCTATGCTGGTTGACCATCATTCTTCTGCGCCCTCCAAAATGTTCACCTCTAGCAACACCGCATTTCAATCCCTGATCTTTAATCCTAGCCAATGAAAAGGAATTATCATCCACATTAGTCTCACTCTCGCGTGTTATATCTCTTAAGGAGTTTAAAACGTCAGCGCGATCCATTGCCCCATCGCCCTGTGCCACAATCGCACACGATGCTAGTTGATCCGCTCTTTCATTGCCTCGAACGCCCACATGTCCCGGCACGAAAATAAATGTAACCGCTTTCAAGCTCGCATTTCTCAAGGCCTCAATCCACTGTTCGCGAACGAGACCCACTTGTACCTTCTTAATCATACTCATATAGTCACTCAAGATGCAGACCTGCGTTACCTTCTGTGTGCGTAGCCACTCAAATTCCTTGGTCACCGCCATAGTCTCCATGGTCATACTACTCGTAGTGACCGCAAAGGCACCACTTTCCTCCTTGATCGTTTTACCTGCGCACTGAGCTGTAAAGGCCCAAACACGGCGAACATGCCTAATTACAGATCCATCAGTGTATATAATCACATCCGCCTCTTTGGTATTCTCACTGATTAAAGCCTGCACTTCTTTCTCCACAGCTGTGGGACACCATTCTCTGCATTCCCTGCTAAGTGATATTACTACTCTCAAACAAGTTTCGAAATCTGTGGGTAGACCTATCCATTCCGCACTTGCTGCCACATCCTGTAATCTGCACACGTTTTGTAGTACATCCTCAGCACGTCCCATCCACGACCTTCCTCTCTTGAGTCTGCTGCCTTTAACTTTCTGTATTTCGGAATGCAACGGGTGTTCCTTATCTGCATGTATTTGAAGGTACGCCTGTGCACGGCAATACTGTAATCTATGCTCAGCTGTTGGGCAGTCAAGTAGGTATCGCATAGCTCTTGTCGATGTATCTCTTGTGCATCCCAGAATGATACGCATTGCTGCATTCTGGACTCTATTCAGTCTTTCGATCTGAGTTTGGCTAAGAGTCAGAATTGCCATTGCATATTCCACCACAGCCACAACCAAACCCTGGTACAAAAGAAATAACAATCTTTGCTCACACTGCGCAGCAGCCATAACCTTCATTGCTGCTAAGCCTTTGCCTGCCCTTATAATAATGTGGTCAACATGTTCCCTGAAACTCAGGCTTCTATCAAAAAACACACCCAGATATCTCATTGTGCTAGTTCTTTCTAAACTTTTACCGGACAACGAAACTTGTGGCATGGGTATCTTTACCATGTGATTGTTCAAGGAAAACCACGTCACGAATGCCTTCGACGGATTAACCACTGCTCCCGTATCTCGACACCAATTTGTCAGTATGTCCAGCTCCTTCTGTAGTTCCACGACGCACTCTTCTCGATTTCTGCCCTGTCTATACACCAGGATATCATAGGCGTATGCCATCGGTCTGCCAACACCTGTGATTTGATTGCCAGCGATATGTACTGTGTATACATTTAAAATTATAGGAGATAGAGGCGATCCCTGATGCAGGCCAGGGCTAATAACCGTTGGTGTAGATATCCAGTTACCACACTTAAGAACTACAACACTGTGCATCAGGGCGACGCCAACCCAACGCACGACAAAAGTTTAAATAATCTCTTGATCGAACTTCTGTTTTCAGACGATCAAGCAATAATAGCAACAACAAAAGAACAACTACAACAACATATAAATAGACTCCCTACAACATGTAGAGACTTTAACATGAAGATAAACAGAGAACAAAACTGAAATGTCAATCACAAAAACAGAAAGAAACACCCCTATTCTTATCAATGATCAACAATTTAAACAAATCAAAGATTCACTTATCTTGGAAGCATCATATCGTCGAATAGGAAAAACATCAAATAAATTCAAAATAGATGCAACATAGCATACCAAATCTTGGGGCGGATTTCTCCTATTTTTCCAAACAAATTTGTAAACACTGACACCAAAACAGCTTTGTATAAACTATCATCATATTACTATGCTACTAACATCAAACGTGGACACTAACAAAAGAATCAAAAAATAAAACTTGCTACAACAGAAATGACAGGTATACGTCGAATCCTATGAGTAACAATAGGAGACAGAATCAGAAACGTAAACATTAGACGGCTATAAAACACAATACCATTTCCGGATTACATCTGAATACAACATATTAAGTGGTTTTCACATGCTTCCAGACTACCATCAGACAGTGCCCCTAAAACACATTACTATACAAACAAGATGGATACAAAACCAGGGGGAGACCTTACAAACGATGTTTTAAAGAAACAAGAGTCAACGAGAACAAACATATATGAGACACACAAAAAGGCATCTCCAGAGAACTCTTCTACCCCTGACTCTGCATGGCTAAAAGGGGTGTAAAGCGAAAAGAAGAAGGAAAAAAAGACGAAATTAGACAGAAAACTAGGATAAGATGGTGTTAAAGTCAAAAGGATTTAGTGTAAGAAATGCATACATATTTCTGTTATCAAGTAAATACCAAGTTCCACCATCCAAGTGACATCATTTAATCATTTAACCTGAATTTTATGGACACCTAGACAGTGTGTGCCAATTCACTTATTTGACAAATAGGTCACACCTTGCGTGGACCTATTCTGATTATAATCTATTACGATTATAACACAACGTTTACAAATGATAACAAAGACGTCTTTGCAGGACCCACTTATAAAACATATTTAAATATTTAATGTAGATTTGTGAAATTTCATGAACCAGGTCTAGTGAAACATAGACATATGTGTTTCAAGGGCGACGCCAGCAGCGTAGGGTCTGTCCAACAATATTTTACAAATATTTTGACTCCTTCCCATTTTCAACAATTGTCAAGAATTCTGGAAGCTACTGCGTAATTATATCAAACAAATGTTCACACCAATATTTGTTAACCAGAAAAAAGGACGAATAGAATGCATGATTAAATTCAGATGTTTGGAAAAATGTTTCAAATTCAAACAATTTAATTTGTGTATAATAAACAGTAATTAAAATAGCTAAAGAAACTATGTCAGTGTACTAACGTAAGAACCAAGTTGTATTTACTACGAAAATGCGTTTCCTGTGGCGACATATGGATGTGAAGCATGGACACTAAATAAAACAGTGTCCAAGAGAATAACATCATTTGAATTAAAATGCTATAGAAGAGTTTTGAGAATACCATGGACAACAAGGAAAACAAACCAGGAGGTGTTGCGAACAGTTGACGTCTAGGAAGGCTGGCTTCTGAACAATATATTACAGAAAAAGCTAGTTTTTTTGGTCACATTAAGAGACACAGCATGGAGAGAGTGTTACTGGAGGGAATGAAAGAAGGCAGCAGGGAAAAAACCGTCCAAGATGCTATTGAACAAAAGACATTCATGCCTGCGCATGCCACTAGAAATGCAAGACAACTTGCTCAAGACCGCGGAGAATTCAAAAGATCCATAAGGAAGGCTACGTTCTGGAAAGAATATGTCACCTGATGATGATGATAATAAACAGTATTGGTGACACCAACCTTTTCAACCCTCCCACCCCCAACCTTCATTGTTAGCAATTATCAAACTTTTTCAGAAATCCCCCTCCCCTAATTGTTGTCGTAATTTATGAACAGCCTCTCATTGGTGTCAAATCCAATCGAAGTTTCAAAATAGCGGATCACAAATGAAGCCAGTTTTTTATTTCTGAATATATGTAGGCCTATAAATTCACTTGTTTATTTGTGTGTGTGTGTGTTCACACTCAGATACATACACATAAACACTGCAGTAGCAGGGCTCAAAATATAACATAATAAACCATTGCATTCTTTGGTACTTTTTCATTAAGTAGAAAACCTATCCGCTTGACATAGTGAATATGATATGCCTAATACATATTGTATGCCCGTGTAAGATGACAGCCGAGGTAGACAGCGCTAATGTCTGCAACCATCGATTCTCTACTACTTGTAACACAAAACCTCACAGTTTATGTGAATACAATTTAGAAACTCATAAGCGCACGTAAATATTTTGAATTGATATCTGTTTATATTGATTAACTGTTAGAGGATATAAAAGAGATTTATTTTCTCGTTTGTCACAGTCAGAACAAAATTGTTTGTTTGTTTATTTGTTTTGATCTAGGTTAATTATGAGCGGTGAAGATTGTGTTTTTTTCTGTGTGCAATTCAGGAGGAGGCGAGTCATTATAGCTTTTGTTGCATCTAAAAAAAAACAACTTTTATTGTCTGTGGTGGACGATGTGGTGGATGAGTAAGTCTCATCCTCTGAAAGACCTTACGTGGACGAAAAAGGCATTCTCCATCATTTTTCATACATACATCTAATTACACGAAAGACTGCAATAATTTGGTGATATTATTATGATTTGCATACACATGTGTGTAGAAGAAAGTGGATTGAAGGAGTTACCACCATTCCGAGGTATCACAAAATATCTGCATATTAAGCGACCGAACGTGCCATAAACCCTGAAACTTATTGTCATTCAATCATGCGATGTCTTACAACAAAAGCAAAGAAAATACAATGATAGATAAATACGTGTGTGATCACACTGAATGACTGAATGGCTTGACAATAACTATAGTAATGCAGGAGGGGAACACGTAGATCTCTGTGAGAAATCTCCTTCTCATAGCCATCTATGTCTTCCACCATGAACTATATGCCATTATACTATATACAGACATGCACATAAGTCAAATTATGTAACCATTTACATGCATCATTGTTGACACGCTTCTGTTATATTTGTATATATCAGATATTAATTCATTCATTCATTAAGTACCTGCTGGCGTAGACGAGCATGGCTCCCCACAGATCTCTATCTCCAGTATTATGCATCAAGACTGTTGTTTCTCTGCCGTGTCAGTTAGTTAAACTGTCTAATTTTTTCTCACACTTTCGCCCTCTGCTGTTTTCAATCTAGCCTATGTTTTTCAAACCTCATTGTCTCATAACGTAGCAATAAAATGAAGATTTTCTTTTTCTTATATTATTGAATAAGCTCCGTTTTGCATTTGACTCTTTCAACACCTCCACATTAGATTTCCTGGCAGTCCATGTTATTCTCAGCAATCTTGTGTAGAACCACATCTCTATTGCCTCTAATTTTCTACTTACCAGTTTGTTTATTGTCCAAGTCTCGCATCCATATATTATTATAGGAGTTATATAGCACTACAGCCCTCTCATCCTCACCTCTAATGACACGGTCATAATATATAATATATTTTTCATTTTCGTGAATGTTGTTTTTGCCTGCACTATTCTGCTTCTTATTTATGTTGAACTTCTTCCATCTGCTGTGGTCATTGTACCTAAATACTTGAATTGGTGGACCTGTTTTAATACTATATCATTCACTTTCATATTGAAAGTTGTGTTATTTTATTTCTTTTAAATAACCATTACTTCTGTTTTCTTTATATTTAAGAAGAGGTCTTTCTCTTTACTTTCTGTGACAACTACATTAATTAATCCTTGAAGATTATCCTAACTTTTAGCAATCAGAATAGTGTCATCCGCATATCTCAAATTATTTATGTTATGTCCTCCCACTGATATTCTTGGGAAGTCAACTATTGCACGCAATATCTTTTCACTGTATAAGGAGAATGGGTCTGGTGAAAGTACACAACCCTGTATAACTCCTTGCTTCATTTGTTGAAAAGGGCCAACTTGGTTTCCTACTCTTATTGCTACTGTTTGTTGCGATACATGTTCTTGGTGATTCTTAAATCCTTACTATCGATGTTAAAATTCTCTAGCATGTGTATAACTTCACTATGTTTAACTTTATCAAATGCCTTTGTGTAATCTATAAAACAGAGATACAAGTCAGTTTTTCCTCTATAGACCTCTCTATTATTGTTCTCAATATATATATAGCACTGTTGATACCTTTTCCTTCTACAAAACCACATTTTTCGGGACGTATTTCTGTTTTTATTTTGTTTCTCACCATTTTCATGATGATTCTGAGAAGTATTTTTGTTATTTTTCCCATGCGTCTGATTGTAGGGTGTACTTCATATTCGGTGGTCCCTGTTTTATTTTGTTGGTTGGCTATAAATATGGATCTCATCAAGTCATCCGGTATGTGTCCGATATTATATACGTCATTCAGCAATTTTGTGAATTATTTCAACTCCAAAGTCACCTAAAACTACTAATTCTTCTAATGTGATATTGTCTGGTCCTGTGGCTTTGCCAGATGCTATGTGCCTTAGGACTTCCCTTACTTCTGCTGCGATTATTGCGGTACCCTATATGTTATCCTATTTGTTTATCTCGGCTCTATTGTCATCCTAAAGTTCATTGATATATTCCGACCATCTCTGTACTATATGATATTTTCCCATTAAAGCCTGCACTGTCTTAGATTTTAGACACCCTGTAACTGTGTGGGTTCTTTTCCCTGTTATCACATCAGTTTTCAAGTCATATCCTTGATCTCCGTATCACCCACATTTGCATTAAAATCCTCCATCACTATAGTTACTTTGTGATTTTTAAACGGATTCATTGAAATTTCCAGTACTCCATAGAAATTTTCGAGATCCTCCTCTGAACTGCTTGGTATTGGTGCATAGACTTGTACAATGTTAATATTCAATGGTTTTCATGCAAGTTTCACTAATATTACCCGATCTGTTCATGACAGGAAACCCTTCACCGTTTTTCCTGTTTCTGTGTCTAATAATCCATCTACACCTCTCTCGTGTTTTTGTCCACCTGAGTATATGATTTTAAATTTATCTGACTGTATCTTTCCTGCCCCAGTCTGTCTCATTTCACTCATTCCTAAGAAATTTACGTTCATTATTTTCATTTCGTATTTGATGTTGTCTAATTTACCACTCTGTGCTAACAATAGGACGTTCCGGGTTGCGATATTAACACTAAGAACTGTATACCCTGTTCACTCTAACAATGAAGTGGATCAGTGCTTCTGATTGGTTGTTTGACACAGAATACATTATAATCGATTGTTAAGTGCTAAATAATAATGCTTTAAATTTCGTTTCAAACGGTTTTTAAAAAAATGTTGTTTAACTTTTATTTTAATCATTTTGAAATTTAAATAATATTGTTTTAACATGTCATCAGCTTTTTAAAAATCATCTGTTGTCGCGGACTAATATGAGGTTGTGTTTTGACCCACTTCATTCTTAAAGTGAACAGAGTATAGGCCTACTTCTGTGTGTCGTCATGACTATCTTCTTGGGAGAATAATCTGGTAATTTCCCGTTGCTTTTCACGTCCATTTGAAGGATATCCATTTATATCCGCTACCTTTAACAATATTTTAAATTGCGACAAATGGGCGTCCTGCCCTGGCCAGTTACAGAGCTACCAAATATACCGGTGGTTATCAGTCACTTTGTTTTTCACGCCTAGTGAACATCATGACGGCAACAGTGACGTCTAAACCCCGACTCCCCTCCAAGAATATTCACATATACACAATAGAAACTACATACATCACTTTCTGCACATTTCCGTTGTTATACATTCACTTTTCAATGACACATACTACTGAAACAGTTAATCATCAAGTGACGATCGAGCGAATTACGTTCAAACTTGCGACATGTTGACGCCGGAAGTCCTCTATCAGATATGTTCCAGGCATTATGGCGTATGGCCATCAACAATAATAGTTTTCAACTTTGGACGCCAGTTCATTTGGGTTATAACATGGCAAGTGAGCATACATAGTAAACATATCAAAGTACGGCTCTGTGGCGGTGTAATGAGGAGAGCTTCTCAGACGATCAAAATACCTGATTCAATCCTAACAGCAGAGAACAGTATATTTGGACAATTCAGAAAGGGAATGACAATCAGTTGAACGTATGTATATTTCCTAGAAAATCACTATGGCTAAAATATGCTGATTAGATCGATACGTCCTGAACAGAATATGCTAGCAACCTTTTTTGTGACCATAAAAATATGAGAAGTAGAATTTCATGATTTTGTTTAGAAATTAGCATGTTTCTTTTTTTAATTGGCCGCAGGCAGTTGGCAACAATTCTCGAGTCTTTAGTAAACCAGTCGTCAGTTCCCTCCGATTGTCAAATCAATTCCTGTAGGGTAATTAACAGTCAAGTATAACGCAGTGTAATATTCTCGAGGCTGAACTGTTCGCAAAACATCTGGTGCATTCTAAGTTCAATTTCAACTCGTGATGATTGTGTTTAAAATATACAATATAGATACATATTTTCCGATAAATTGAAGTCTAGGCCCGTCTAGACATTAATAGGATAATGTACCCTTTGTACGTTATAAGATATTGGTACCAGGAAGTTATCATCAGTCAGTCAGTCAGTTCCTCCTGTGCCAAGTTTGGCACATAGGGCGGATGTCATAGTTCTCCATGCCTGTCGGTCAGTTGCCGAGGATTGCAGGTCTTGTGCATTTATGAGTGTTGATTTTAATTCATATATAAATATTCTTCTGAGCGTTGTTTTTAGTCTTCCCTGTTTCCTTTACCCGTCTGTGTCCACATGAAGACTTACCACATGAATGCTTTTGTGAATGTGAAAATAAAGTATTAGACGGTGTCCGTAAAGTTCTTCGAAAACCAATTCTTCGTGTGCAAGTTCTTCGAAAGCCAATTCTTCGAAAACCAATTCTACGAATGCAAGTTCTTCGAAAACCAATTCTACGAATGCAAGTTCTTCGAAAACCAATTCTACGAATGCAAGTTCTTCGAAAACCAATTCTTCAAAACCAATTTTTCGAACGCACGTCCTTCCAATGATCAATTCTTCGAATGACCAATTCTTCAAATAATATTTTTATGTATGTCTGTCTGTCTCTGCTTTTCTGTGTGTGTGTTGTGTGTATGTGTGTGTGCTGCGTACGTGTGTATGTGTGTGTGTTCATGTATATATATATATATGTATTGTATTTATGGTATGTATGAGCGTACGTGTGTGGGGAAAAAATTACAACTAAAATACATTTTATTTTATTTATAATACATTTTGTGTTTGACTAAAACAGACACAAATTAAACAATTTAAAACAAATAAATCACAAAATCCGTAAAAAAAAGTTACAGTACTTTAATAAACGATCTTGTCATTTAAACTATAAGAGTTCCTAAATTACTTATGTTCTTTCTTATGAAAAAAAATCCACATATTCATTGGCCGAGCTATATAATAATACCTAACTAAAATATGATGTATGATAGAGTAATAAAAAATAAAATGAAGTCTGAAAATATTTTATTTGAAATTTTAGCATGAAAGATTGTGTGCAATTGACCGTAAGTAATCACAGAAATTTATGTCAGGATTCCAACGAGTACCAATCTTGCAGATCACATATATTTATTTTCTTTGAGGAGGTTCCTGCCCACTCAAATATTGTTCCATGCGTAGTTCGTTCAAACTTTGCCTTTTCTTTTTCATATCTATAATTTTTCAGATGACTAAATGAAGAGAGTTAATCTGTCTCTGTAATCCATAATGCCACCCTTGGAGGTTGTTTCTGGTTTTCGGTAGACCGTCCAAAAACAGTTTCATAGCAATCAAAAGGTTATGATTAAAAATTGGTGATCGGCGACCAATAGCACGATTTGGTTGGCCGATCCAGGTGTCTTTAAAATAATCAAGCAGGAATGTCATTTGTTCGGTAAAGATCATGTTGTGGCACAATTGTTCAATAAGCAAATGCAGCAAGCGTGCGGAATTTAAATGTATATACAGGATTGCTTTCGTATAGCTGTTGTAATCCAGTAGATTGTAATTTATACATTGGTTAAAGTGAAAAAAGCAACCGCAAGATCGTGCTAGAGGAAATTTTCTTTCAAACGCGTTTATCATTATAGCTTCAAAATCATTCATGAAAGTTTCAGGGTTACACTGACCAGCTAAGTGTTTCACTTTTAAAAAAAGTGAGCATAAGTTTCTTGTCTTTTGTTGAGGAGTAGAGCAAACACCAACGGAATTGATCTATTGTCTTCCAATCTATGAACTGTGTACAATTGTTCAGACAAGGGTGGATCGGTTTTGAAAGTACCATCTTCATGCCAATGATTACAATGGTGTAAAATATCCAAATTTGCTTGAGTGGAAAAAATTAACATTCTGTCTTCTTTTGCTCCGGAATCATAAATAAGAAAATTGTCTTTTTTCAATTTTGATATATTTATCAGTAAATATAATGTCACGGCTTGGTATTAGAATAGCAGGTCCCTTATTTTCAGTTTACCTAATATTATGCACAGTTCTTGCAAGGTTTAACACACTGGGAAATTTAGAGGCAACACTTTGACTCATTTACGCCGAAATTTAAACAACACTATTTTGTGGTGCTTCACGAGTGGTGAGTGAGTGCTTCATGGCGAATGTTGCTGATGACAGCCTTTGCTTGTACATGTGCTGCATCTCCTGCGTGGCTGTGAATATTTTAAAATCGAAGTACACTTCTGTTTTTGATTATTACGTGAGCTTTACATCCCCAAGGTTGAAATACATTTTTCACACTTCCAGTATATTTTCATCGCGTTGCTTTTGTCTTTATAAAATAAATGTCCATTAAACAATCACTTCTGTTGTCCCTTTTCACTATCAACACATTTTAAATCCATGGCTATATAAATAAAATGAACAACACAGTTATAAGGAATCCGCTTCACAACTGACAAGATTACATTAGTTTTGTGCGGAATTATAGATTTAGAGTTAAGATATGTCAATTATCAAATGTGATTTGCTATAAATATATTCTCTGTATAAATAACATATTTCATTTGTTAATTTTGAAATTATTCTGAGGATAAATGTATTCCAACAATTGGAAATACTGGATCTTCTGGGACTAAACACGGAAAATAATAAGTAATTAACTCCTACTGCTATTTATCATTACGCAATATTTGCTAATGCACAAAAGAAACTACTGTCATATTATTAGGAATAATTAATTATTTGATCTACCTATTATGAATATGTAAGTTATTATATGTAAGTTATATGTAAGTGGTTTTCGAAGAATTCGATTTCGAATATTCTGTTTCGAAGAACTTGTATTCCAAAAATTAGTTGCCGATAAACTTGATGAGAATCGTATTTAGACACAGATTGATTACTTTTTGAATAGACACAGCAGAATCCTCATCATCAGATGGAAAAATGACATGATGTAGCAGTCATCATAACTTTTCAATATTCATTTTGATCTTGAACCAAACTTCCTGCTTGTGTATCATACACAGGTGGTCTTTGATATCTTGACTCTATCTTATTCGTGTCCTGCCTCTTTTCATTGCTTCAATTATGGTCCTTTCTATGTCGTCATGTTGTTCTATATGACCAAAATAGTGTAATTTTCTAGAGATCACTGTTTTTTTAACCAGTTTTATTTTTTGTTTTCAATTCTATAAGGTGGTATTCTGCGGATTCGTATAAACTAGGGGTGTATCGGATATCGGCTCCGGCTCCGGTAAATCCGGAATCCGGCCATTTTGACAAATCCGGCTCCGGTTCAATTTTGCCGGATTTAGGCCGGATTTGTATTGCCTAGTCAGGTGAATTTTCTGTATATGTTTCATGAGGTCAAGCACAGTAAAACTTCCAGTTTATTATTTCTCGCTGATGTAAATAAGCATTTTAAGAAAAAAACACATTCATTTTGAATTTTAATGGTACATTACTTCATGAGTTTGTGGGACTTGAATATGTAGAATTTTCGTACTTTTCTTTGGTCTTGCCGATAAAATAAAATGGCATCAAAATCTAAGTCATACAGCGCAGTTTGGGATTACTTCAAGGTTAAAGACGATAATTCAGCGAAGGTAATATGTAAGTTTTGTGTCAAACAGTAATCGCCTGGAAGATCAGATCGCCCCAAAGACTTCTCAACATCATCAATGCAGACCCATTTCCGATCAATGCACAGGAAAAGCTATGACGAAATGATGGAAAAGAAAGCATCACTGGAGGCCAGTGTATTGGCGACCACATCTATGATGAATCTGGGATCGTGTTTGCACAAAGCAAGCAGCAGTACCCAGCAGTCAATTATGCAGGCATGGGAACGGGTCATAATTTGGGATATCACAGTCCCAATACTAAACGCAGTCATGTTGTCGTAGCCCGAATGATAGCAATAGATATGGAGCCTTTTCAAGTAGTTGAACGACCAGGTTTCAGAGAGTTGATGGATACAATGGAACACAGGTATGAATTGCATTCAAGAAAGTACATTGCTGAACATGTCATTCCTGACATGTGTAAACGTCTGAAGGTAAAATTGCAGCAATGATATCTGACACTGATTACATATCATTCACAACAGATACGTGGACAGCTGAACACACCACTCAGTCATTTATGGGCATCCCTGGCCATTGGTTAACAGACTCTTTCGTTCACCGCAGTGTAGTCTTCCATTGTACTGCATTTGATGAACATCATACGGCCACAAACTTGCTTGAACATTTTGAAATGATGATGGATGAGTGGTCAACTGCACGTGAAAAGTACCATGTTGTTGTGAGAGACAATGCATTTAACATTGCCATTTGCTTTCGTGATGTCAGCTATTCAAGTGTTGGATATTTTGCACACACACTGCAGCTGTGTGTCCGTGATGGTTGTTTTGAGTCTAAAGTATGTTGCTGACATCATCAGTACTGAAAGAAAATTGGTAGGACATTTCAAACACTCTTCTTCAGCAACCAGTCGTTTGCATGCACTTCAAAATGAATTAAACCTACCACAGCGTCAGCCTATCCAGGACGTGACAACACGATGGAACTTAACGTTTTATATGCTACGACGTCTGTTAGAACAACAGCGCAGCATCAGTCTGTACTGTGTTGAAATTGATTCGGTAACTGGACTAACGGCACAGCAGTGGGCAGTAACGGATACTGTGGTAGCTACTTTGGCACCATTTGAAGAACTCACACGTGAAATAAGTGCAGCTCAAGTGAAAACACTCATGACTTTCCTCCAGAAAGAAGATAGTGATGTCGGGATCAAAACTATGAAAGCAGCTCTGCTTGAAGCTGTTAGCAGCAGATTTGCGAACATTGAATCTAACAGTATTTACATCTGTGCCACACTATTGATTCCTCGATTTAAGCTCTGCTTCTTCTCCGAACGTGGCAGAAGTGATGCACGATTCCATCTGATGTTAGCAGCTAACTACATTATTCATTCAGCAAATACAGTCAGTGCACAGGATCCATCAGCTACTAGTAGTAGTACTAGTGTTTTGACTTCTGTGAGCACAGCCACACAGTACGAGTCCAGCCTATGGAGCTGTTTTGACATAATTGTCGAGGAAAATCCCACGACAGATTGTTCTGAAAGTGCCGAAGGCAGCAGCATTTACAATGAGGTGACACAGTACCTGTCAGAGCCACTTCATACTTGACAGTCAGATCCGGTTTCTTGGTGGCATGTCAATAAGCACGGATTTACAAGTATGGCTAGACAGGCGCAGGCATTTCTTGCACCATCACCTACAAGTGTGCAATCGAAAAGGTTGTTCAGTACTGCAGGAGACATTATCACTAACCACCGTAGTAGCATTGTACCACAAAACTTCACAGCCATAATGAAGAATGACAGACTGAAATAGTGAAAGTACTGAATGAATGTATTTCAATAAATTCAATCTGTTCAATGTACTGTTGTTGTGAGTTGTAACTGAAAAATTACAAACTGAAAACAATGTGAAAACTAAAAACTGAAAACTAAAAATTGAAATTACTAAATTAGCATTATGTGCTTATGTATTATCTTTCATCTTGAACTTATGGAACTTAACATTACTTATTCTAATGTACATGTAATTATTTTACATTTAAATGATTTAATATGAGTATATGTCATCATTGTCATGTCTATCGTTATAAACTGCAGTAATGAACAGTCGAGTGACTCCACTCACCTAAGTCAAGTGATGTAGTACATTATTGAACTTTTTTTTTTTTTTTTAAATTGTAAATCCGGCTCCGGCCGGATCTCGCTTCATAAATCCGGCCAAATCCGGTTCGAGCCATATTTCAAAAATTTGAATCCGGTACAGCCCTAGTATAAACACACAATCATACCTTAAAAACGCAAATACTCACCCGACCTTTAATTAATATTTTGTTTCAAACGCCGAAATTGTGTTTCTATAGTACTGGTGAATGTTCAAGATTCAACTAAATTGCAACTGAGAATAACTTAATTCTAATCAGTATATTCTGGTACGAAAATATTTAGTCGTGTCCATTAATGAAATAATGGGGGACTTCTGTAAAACTGTGCATCATATCGTATATATATATATATATATAGACATGTTCTTTCCAGAATGTTGTCTTCGTCGTGGATACTATAACGCCTCTCTGTCACGGGTAAGCAGACCTGCATTGGCTAGAGACATGTGCATACATTCTTTGATTTCGCGGGACCATCTTCCTCTTGGTCTTCCACTTCTTCTCTTGCCTGACACTGTGTCCTATTCAATCAGCCATTAGATACCACCATACCGCTTTAAGTGTACAAAATACTGTAGCTTCCGTCTTACGATGGTAATTAAAAGTCACTTTTCATTTAGTTTCAGTAAATTCGGAATGTCAATGCTCTTCTTTTTGTCTGTCTATTCGTAAGATCTTTCTGTGTCACTTTATTCCAAATGAATTTATTCTTTTAATATATATATATATATATATATATATATATATATATATATATATATATATATATATATATATATATATATATATATATATATATATATATATATATATATATATACATACACACATACACACACACACATCGTCACTGAAGTACATCACAGCGTAGCTAAAGGTAGTAACACATTTAGAATACGACACAATAATATTTGCAACAGTAGAGAAATAGCACCCACCACCAAGTTTATTACGCACCAGTAAACCGCTACTTATGGTTAATCACCACTTTAAGTTGACCACCACTTATAGTTGAACACCATATATAGTTTACCACCACGTATTTTTGCATATTAAACGGGCAGTTTGTCGATTAGGAAAAAGCCTTCGACAGAGTAGACAGACAACAATTATGCCAAATACTATCAAAATATAGTGTTCCATAACAGATAATCGGCTTGTGCAGGAGTAGTTACATATGTAGTCAATGTGCAGTTAGAACGAGTGTAGGGCTATCAGATAAATTCCACATAAACTCTGGTGTGCGACAAGGATGTGTTCAATAGCCTTTGCTATTCATTATATATATATATATATATATATATATATATATATATATCGATTATATATGTAAAATTACGAACATCCATGAAGAAGACGACATATACAACCCCCTGAGCGAACTTCCTGTTGTAAACGATCAAGCAATACTATCAACAACAGAAGAACAACTATAATCACATATAAATAGACCCCACACAACATGGTGGAACTATAACATGAAAATAAACACAGGAAAACCGAGGTAATATCAATCTCAAAAACATTAAAAAAACACTACTATTTTCATCGATGATCAACAACTTACAAATATGAAAGAATTCACGAATCTTGAAAGCATCATATCAGTAAATGGGGAAAACACCAAAGAAATCAAACATAGAAGCAACATAACGTATCGGATCTTGGTCAAGATGTCTTCTATTTTCAAAAACAAATATGTGAACATGAATACAAAAGCTGCACTATATAAAACGATCATCATACCATCACTATGCTCTATTGTAAAACAATCAATATAAGGTTATCTTCTTCTTCTTCTTCTTTCTGTCCTCATGTACCTTTCGGTGTTAAGGGGAGAGTGAGTGTACGGTCTTTTGCCCTTCTATTTGCCTCCTCTGCTGTTATATTTCCGAGTGTCTCTAATACACTATCTATCCACCTTTTACGAGGGCGTCCAATAGGTCTCCTGTTTTCGTATCGTTTGTTAAGTGTTTTTTGGATAATACTTTGCTCTTTCTGTCTGGTTATGTGGCCGTACCATTTAACTTGTTGTTTCTGTATGTATTCTATTGTTGGCTTGATCCCTAATTGTTTCCTTAGTGCTTCATTCCTGATTTTGTCTCTCAAGCTAACTCCAATCATACGTCTCACATATTTCATTTCAGTGGTGTTAATCTTATGTATTGTTCTAGAATCTAATGTCCAAGTTTGACACTGATAACACAATGTTGGTAAGAAAATGGTGTTGAAAAGCGCTTTCTTTGTTTCTAGTGTATATAAGGTGATAATGTGTGAAACGTAACAACAATTGTACTTACGTAAAACACAGGTTTTTAGAACGTGCCACTTGGACACGGCGGACTGTCACTAAAACTAAGGGGGTATGATATGCAAATAAGAAAACATACAAATTACAATACACAAAACATACTCAACGTTTTCAACCAATAGACCTTTAACAAGATATGCACAAAACATCAAAAGACGACGAATAGAAATGATCGCAACACACACACGTGTCCAATCGAAATTTTTGTTTCGCTATACCTTCTTAGAACTCTATCCCAGTTTTTATCATTTCTTATGATTTTTCTTGCTGTTTATGTCATTTGTATGTCATGATTACTTTTCATCACCATTTCTAAGACTAGGATGTGTATTGTACACTATTAAGCACGTTATTAATATCATTAATAATAATGTTTTTGTGTGTTATTTTCATATTCCCATTGTACGCTGTTTCTTCTTGTTATATAATCACACATAGTTTTATTTATTTGTTTACTTTTGTTATACTACTCTCATTTCAGATAGTTCATGTCGATTACATAATGTCATATAGTCATATCCTTATAGTTCCTTTGTGTGTGTGTATGTGTGTGTATATCCCTTTAAAACATTTTAGTCGAAACGTTGATTCGTTCTATCTTGTTTTTTCTTCCTGCACAAATATTATTTATCCCAGTGTATATTGTTTGTGATATATACGAGTATCATTGTTAATTCATGATGTACATTCTGAATGTCGAACTAAGATGAATCACATTAATTTGGTCCTTGTTAATAGTTAATGTGTTTATCATTTTCTGGTTTCAATTATTGATGAGAGCACTGACATGATCCGTGATATTTTTGATACCGTGTTCAACGGACATTCTTTCTATGTATCCTGAACAATAATTAAACATGTGTACACATTCTATTTATATTGGACACGGCATACCATACAGATTTTGATAATAAAATACAATTATCTAAAGGCTGTTGAAATATAATAACAATCATATAATAACATCTTTCAGTTGTTCAAGTCTCTAATCTGCTCCTGTAGCAGATTTAGTGTAGATCCTTTTGATAAATGCGAGAATATGTTGTAGTAAATAAACTGTTACACCTTTTCACCTTGAAGACAGTGATTGGTCATAAATTCCATAACACCTTTATTGTGCACCAGAGTCATACTGAGACAGGCCGTTGTGCTAAACCTTGAATAGATAGTGATACACCAGAATCCTGTTATAACAACTTGGTTCCGACCTACAAAATGCGTATGTAATATCGGAAACACATTTTACAGAACACACAATGTGAAATAAATAGAATTGGGAATATTGAAATGTGTTGTTATATTGGTAAATTTGTTATAAAAGAATACGCTTTAGAGGGATTGTACTGTAGTGTGTGATCGGTATTTAGAAATATGAGTGCGCATCAGCGCATCAAATGTATGTATACATGATGTGCTTATTAGTCATATAGGCTCATTACGGGATAATGTGTCCACACATATTTCAGCTGTTTACTATAAATATTGATTTCATACAGCTTCCGTGATGCGCAGATTAAAAAACACGCAGCGTCTGCTACCGAACATTTGGGCCGCGCACAGTACAATCATTTACATATAGGTTCAAGGTAGACATCAGATTACTTTTTTATAATTAGAATACTTTTATATACCCTTTTATGAAACACATCCCGGTTTTAAAAAAAACCAATCCTGGTTAAAAAAAACACATCCCGGTTAAACAAATCATAAAAAATGCTGATATTTTGGTCACTGTGCCAGAGAACTACTGCCGATCTAAAAGCGTTTCGCGACCTGCAGGGAAGGTATCTTACCTTATATAATACTGAAACCTATTACAGCGAAGAGAAAAAACACTTGCACGTACTCTCATTATTTTATGTCGGGATAAATTAAGGATAACATTTATATTACTCATTGATATCTTTATAGCTTGATCCGCTGTTCACCTTCTGTATTTATCCTTTTTTTCACAAGATGCTGTGCGTTTTGTTACCTTGATAGTCATGTAGCTCGTTTTGCGTTTAGTTTTCCCATGTATCATAATTTATGTCAAAGGTTTTCAATTAGATCTTTATTGAGTCTTTGCAGCGCTTGCAAGAGACTGTAAGCTCTTCTGCATCGCAATAATGAAATAATATATGATGTGAAAGAGGAATACGCTGCATAGGTTATGCAGTTTTATAAATGAAATATAGTAATTTCTTGAAACACTCTGGTCAATATTACATAGGATTTAGTGAACATCATCCTGTATGATTTAGTGAACATTATCCTACATGATTTATTGAACAGCATCCTACATGATTTATTGAACAGTATCCTGCAAGATTTATTGAACAGTATCCTATATGACATTCTTCATCACTGATATCACTTTCCAACTAAATACATTCATTCTGATATTACAGAGAGAAGACCACGAAATCTCGTGTAAGATGAGCTCAAAATACTCATTTTAAAAGGTATTAATAGTTTGGGCTGTGAAGTTACCAGAAGTTCACTTTAAAAAGCATATATATATTCCAAAATCTATAAGTAGAAATATGTGATCTTCTTTTGGTCACAAATATTTAAACCGCTATTATTTTATTTAGTTATTTTCTTTGGGCTGTTATTAACTAATGATGAGGTTTTGTTAAAAGTTCATACAGTTATACTGATTCAACTGAACTTAAGTAAGTGAGTGAATTTTTTTATAACATTAAATGTTAAACATTTTTAAACTTCACTGCAGAGAACAAGTTATGCAGATAACATCTAATGTAAGAAATGACCAACAGAGAAATAACTTTGACCCACTCAACATCGGCGGTCACGAGGAACCATCACTAACTAAGAAATGCTGTATATACAACATTATTGGTACACAGTCAAGCAGGTCTCGAGCATCTCACATACTCCATTAAAGAACATAATGAAAAGAAACCCACATATTTCTGAATGGAAACACGACCAAGATTATGACACCCGACAAAACCACTAAAAAGTTCTCAATAAGTATCAACAACAGGGAATTAGAAAGAAGATGATACAAATGAAAAACATATGGTTGAGCTGCTGCAAAATAACACAACTAACATTTATAAGATCTTGCATTTTCCCAATGGTAATGTACGGGTGTACATCCTACAAAATCACAAAGAAAAAATAAAATACATGTATATCCAATCTGAAATAAAATGGGTATAAAGAGGAAACAAGTCATGAAAGCATAGACAGTCTTGATATAAACATGATTATCTCCCTTAAGACATGTCGCGGTTGGTAATGTTGGTATTAAATATGGTACCATATTTAGTATTTATTCCGAGGCCAACCACGAAAACGATGGACCACCGAAATAAAAGAGGCGACACATTCTACAATATACCCAGCACACAAAGGGCCGTCTCCGGAAAACTTTCCTACCTCTGGCGCTTAAAGTCAACATAGGGTTTAGCGAATAGATATATCGATTATTTATTCTTCTTTTTCGTGTGCATCTTGTATGGCGTTGCTTATCATGACCTCACACAATCGTCTGTCTCGTTTGCTGTCAATCATTTCATATGTCAATGTTTCTACATCATAAGACGCAAAGATAACCAGCGTTTTCTCTCTTGATTAAAAAAAATATATATACAAAATCTTGAATAATATTTTGACAAATTTGCTGATTTTACAAGATTTACTACCATATATTAAATGATTCTATATAACTTCTAAGAGTTCAGTCTTTTGCATCAATTGACAAAGACAAAGATAGATATATATATGATGTTATATTTTCTAGTACTTTCTAGACTTGATATATATCATATATATCAAGATACAAATTCTTTCCAGAACTTTGTCTTCGTCGTGAATACTCTGAACGCCTCTGTTCCAGTCAAGCAGGCATGCTTTGGCCAGAGACATGTGCATACATTCATATATATAATTAATATCTTCTAACATATCACACTGTATTGAGTGCAATGTCAAAAAGAAGTCTGCGTATCACATGGTATTGAGATCTATGTCAAGAAGAAGTCTCAGCGTCACCTGGTATTAAGATCTAGGTCAAGAAGACGTCTCAGCATCACCTGGTATTAAGAGCTAGTTAAAGAAGAAGTCTCAGCATCACATGGTATTGAAGGATATGCCAAGGCGACGTCTAAGGACGAACTGTCTTGTCTGTGACGTCAACTTACTTTGTATAAAGTGAGTTTTTCTATGTGTTTCCAACAGTCATGCCAATATTAACTATCATCTTATTTTAAATATTAATGTTAATACTATATGCAACTAACTTTTAATAGTAATGAAATATATTATTATGGCCAGC